>BQNB010193570.1:0-11526 GCA_026074375.1 Tanacetum coccineum
TTAGTGAGGAGGTCTTCTCTAATCAATCTAATCTCATTTCTCTAATCCTCATCCTCCCTCTTTCTCTCTCTACTTTCTATTCTCTCTCTAGAATAAACACACACATAACACTTAAACACACACTCTATTGCTTATTGATCCTGAATTCAAGACCTCGCAAGTGGTATTAGAGCTGCATGAGCGATTTAGTGTTGTTTAGGGAGCTTATTCGGTTAGCTTATTCCGACAACTTATTCCAGCAGCGTATTTTGAGCTTATTCGGTCCTATTCAGCTGTGCTTATTTTGGTTTTCATGTCTTTATTACTGAATTTGCTTATTTCGTGATTAATAGCTTATTTTGAGTCAAAACAGTTTAATCTGGTCAAATTTTCTTATTTGTGCTTATTTTGCTAAATCTTGGTTTTATCGAGATTGATTTCTTACGGTTTTATCGTAAGAATCATGGCAAGATTTGTACAAAAATTTCTTGTTTGTGCTTATTTTTGAAATTCAGCAGCTTTTAATTCAAATTCGGAATAAGTTTGTTACAAATTCGTTGACTGGTCAAACTTAGTTCTTTAACTGATTTTATAGAGTTTTGAATTTTTGGTCAAAGTTTAAACTCAATCTTGACTTTTGTCTCAGTCATAACACGTGTTTTAACAAACTCGGACACGACTTCATTTTGATCTCAGATTTATTTTTGTGTGTATATCAACAAGATTAAAAGACCTTTAACAGATCTAAATCATACAAAAAGAATCTCATCATAGATCCAAAACCAAAATCGGGAACAAACTCGGAACCTAATCTCAACAGTCTTATACTCGGAAACACACGCGACTAAACTCGATTTCGGAAAAGATAAGCTTGATCTTAGTTCTTCTTTGTACTTGGCACGCTGAGTTCATAAGATCTTAAAAATCGTTAACACAAAAGAAGTACCATCATCAAACTCGGAAAACACCATATTCAGAAAACTTGGTAGTCAAAGATACATTTTTTCCCGAAAGATCTCAGTGTTGAACCTTCAAAGTTTCAAGATCCATAAACACTCATCACAGATCCAAAGTTAAACTCGGAAGTTAATCTCTGAATTTCAAAAGAAAAGTCAAAACAGAAAAGGAAAAGACAAGCATAAGATCTCAGTTTATAACTTTGTGTGTATATCAATAACTTTTTCAAAAGATTAAAAACTCACAAGAGTTTCATCATCTCAGATCTTGTACCACACTCGGAACACTTATTTTAGGAACTCATAAAAGTTAACTCAAGCACACGAGTGTCAAGTCACTTTTTGTTCCGATTCTAAAATGAAAAACTAAAGAAAGAAAGATCTCAGATTTGTTTTCTTGTGTCGTGTTTTGTAGTAAAGAGTGAGACCATTATAGATCTTAATCACAATAGAAACAATCATCATAGATCATATGTTTTGAATTTTTCACTTCTCGATAAATTTTCAAAAATTCAAATAAAATCGAAATAAAGAAACAAAAAATTCGGTAGATCTCATATTTTTCTTGAGTCGAGTTTCTGAAATAAAGATTATAGACCATACAAGATCTTGAACTCGACAAGAAATTTCATCATAGATCTATTTTTCAAAAGCTTAAGTATTGGTTTCGATTCATAAACTGAAAACACAAGCAAAAAGTACATGATCTCAGTTTTGGTTTTTCATATCTTTTGTGAGATTCAAACAAACAAGAAAACCTGAATCATCATTGATCAAAAATTTTGAAGGCTCAGCTTCTTTGTTTCATTTTCGAAACATAAAAGGAAGACAAGAACAACACGTGTTTCAGAAAACAAAGAATGAATCAAACTTACCATTGATTGTGGTTTGAACAACGACTAAAACAAGATGCGAACTTGTTTGGTGGTCGTTTGAGGTTTGGTGTATGCATAGCGTGGGAGTAGAGGAGTGGCTGACAATTTAATTTTAGTGTAACGCGTTTTTTGTTTGGGCTTGAATATCGAAATTTTTGTTTTAAAACAAAATAGGCTTTATTTTTTTGGTCAGCGAGTGTAGATAAACAAAAGTGTGAGCCTGAACTTTTACATATCACAAAAATTATAACTAGTTTGAGTTGCGTTGCAAAAAGATCCAGCTAGGATAGTTTTTAACTAATTCAAAATTTGGATAAATTTTGTATTATGTGGGCTGAATTTTTGCAAATATAATTGGATTAAATGTTTTTAGATCTCGGTTCTTAATTGCGACAAATAATTGAGAGTGGTGTGAGAGGATTTTATCATTTTCGGTATTCATTTCATTTGTATTTGTTTGATTATCGAGTTGTAATAGATTAGTATTTCATTTTTTTTGGTTTCATATCGATTGTAAGCTACTATAGGATAATAATTTTTAGGTTTTATATCGAATTTGTGTATAGTTTTACTTTATGGTAAAGTTTTCTAAAATGCTTGAGAATTGATTGTGTTCACAAAGGAAAAGTTTGCGCTTTCAAGGAACGTTTTTGGTCTTAAAAAGTTTATAATCAATTGAAATTGATCAATTACGGTTTTATCGTAATCTTGATTCCTTTTCAATTGATTCTTCTGAGTAAACTGTGAAATTGGTGATTGATTTGGTTTGTGTGGATCTGAAAGTTTGTGCGTGATTTGGTTTGTGTGATAATTTGGATTGACTTTTTGGTTTTTTGATGAAAATTACTTAGGTTCGTTGTGATTAAATCATAAAAAAAAATGTGAGGAGGGAGATCAAACGAGTATAAGGCGACAAATCATAGATGCAGGAGTGCGGGGAGGATCTGCGAGGTCTAGCGCGGGTGGGGGGGTACGGTGGGGGGTATGGGGGGGGGGGGATGGGGGCCGAGGAGCTTGTGCATGTCGGGCGTGGGGGTAGTATCGCGCGTGAGTGTGGAGCGCTGAGGGAGAGGGTTACTATAGGAAGGAGGATACAAAAATGAGGTGGATACGGTATCAAGACGTGTTCACAGGAGCGCGGATTGTGCGTTTCAATGCAAACAGCAGCTTGACGAGAAGGAGTAGACGAACAAATGCAGTCTTGTGAAATAGGGATCGAGTGTGATAGGGTCGAGTTAGCACGTGCGAGAGAACGCGCGCAGGGGGGAGTGCAGGGTGGGGGGATAACGTGGGTCTGCTTTAGTGTTGGGGAGCACATGGTGGTTCAGGAGAGATCGCTTACGGAGGGAGAGGTACCGCGTGGGAGTCGGGGGGGTATTATCATTAGACAAATAGTGTGGAACGCGAAGACTGCTTTACGAGTGTGTGACAAATTTGTGTAACTGAGAACACGTGGGATACAAGTATGCAGTGTCTATGTTACGTAGTAGGAGAGGCGGGGTTGTGAGCCTTAGATGGTTTCTTTCACAAGCGATTATGGACTTCTATTCGTCTCACAATTATGCCGGAGAAGGTGGAGGTAAGAGATCTGTGTTGTTTAGTGAATCGCTCTTGTGGAGGAAGCAGGACAGCGAACTGGCTTACAACATTCGTGTCTAGGGGTAGTCTCTGGAGGGGTAGTGTGAGGCGTGACAGGACTTTGTGGGTGTGATCGACATGGAGGTGGGGGAGTGTTTCTTGACACTATCTTTTATCGAGGATGCCTAAAGTGAGCGAGGGAGGGGTAGGTGTTGATGTATCGGTAGTCTAGAAGGTCTCTGGAGGAAAGGACGGACTCGAACGGAACAGGTATGTTAGGATCGACGGAGCATTATCTCACGCGCACTCGTGTAGTGGGGGGTGAGGACGGGTGTGGTGGGAAAATGTTGGAGTGTGGACTGTACAGCGACTATGTTGTCTCTCACTGACAATTTTTGTTCCATCAAACGTGACCTATCATACAAGGTCTGTCAGTTATCTGGGTAAGCAAGGGGGTCAGGCTGTAAGGATAAGTTCTTGGCTGGCGGGCGTTGGGAAGCCACGTTCTGATTGGGGATCAGGGGTAGTAGCTTCTCTAAGTCTTTTATATCATGGGCTAGTAGTCGTAGAGGGGAGGCAAGAGCCCTAGGCGATAGGGTGGGGAGACCGAGTTCTCGGATGAGGGCGCGGTGGTGTGTGGGAGGCTGAGTTCTAGGTGAGGTTTATTGTCGCGGTAAGTGGTGAGGTGTTGGTGGTGATATTACACACACTATGTGTATTCTAATTGATCAATGATAGAGAGACATGAATATCTGTGATATCTTTTAATGGGTTACAAGAAAGCAGTAAGGGGATGGAGGACATCTGGGTCATGAGATCATATTGGGAGGATATTCATATACTCAGACGCAGCAACACATGAGGCGTAAACAGTGTTTCTATTAAACGTCGGAGCTCAGACAAGACTGACGACTGTTCGATTAATCGAATATTTGGTTGACTTGTACAACAAGCGAAGTTAATTCTTTGAAATTTTGCTAACCATTATATTCGAAATCTTTCACCATAATCAGTTTTTCACATAAGAGATTGTGTAAAGACAATTACATGTGATCGATAGATGACTTTTAGTATGATTTTATGCTACTGGAAAATGATCTTATGAAAGCTTACTCAATACAAAGTATGATCCATGTGTTTATCAGAAAGATCGGACTATCTGTACGAAGTGGGTCAAATACATTCTAAACCAAACAACAATACAACAAAAAAAGCAAAAACACTCACAATTTTCACTGTTCTCTCTCACTTAGACTTATTTTGAGAGATTTTTGTAGTACTATTGTTACAGATATGATGGTATTCATTGGCTGATAGGAGAATAAATATTTGGTTTAACTTTACGATGATGGGTTTAAGGATAACACTCTGAGGCGACAGACATTCATCACATCACACAGAGACTTGAGAAGTACGAGTGTGACAATTTACAGACACACTGATTCGTCTTCTGGCGAAAATTGAACAACTTATCTAAGGAGCTGCGCGAGCACGTGAGTAATTTTATAATGTTTATAACGTTTGTATACACGACACAGCATTGAAGTCACACAAGAATTGTCAAAAAGAATTGTTGAATTGGAAAAAGATTTGTCAAAATTTGAAGCAAAGAGTATTGCTTTTGAAATCGCACTTCAGCACAAGTCTCGTGAAAATAATTCTTTGAAAACATTGCAAAAAGAAAATGAGAATTTTATGGCATCATTTACACTCGAGATGCACATTTGAAACACAGACTTATAAAAGATTTGTTTTGATCGGTTCAAAGGTCCAAAAGTTAAGACTAATCATTGTGATGAAGTCAAAGTTAAGGTCAATTTTGATGAAATTGAAACTAAAAACATTGAGTTGGGATATCGAGTGGCGTCATTAATTAAGGAGAATGAACACTTGAAGTTGACTTACCAAAGCTTTTTTGATTCAATCAAAAAGTCGCGGGTTCAAACAAAAACTTCAAAAGTAACACAAAACGAGGTAGAAAATCTAAAGTCTTAATTGTTTGAATTTGCTGAAACTAAGTTCAATAAAATTTTCGGAAAGATTGAATTTTTCAAAAAAAAGCAATTGGATATTTCTGAACTTAACAAGGAATCGGGGGAGAAACAGAATCTTTTTGAAAACAAAACAAGTGTTTTTCAAATAAAGATTGATGAGCTGGAAAAGTCTTTAGCAAAACAAATAAAAGAAAATTTTGATTTGTTGATAAAAATCGATAATCTTGAGAATGTTTTTGCTGATGAAGAAAAAAGGGCAACATTGGGAAAATTGAATGCTTTTGATAATGAAAATTGTGATTTTGAATCAAAGGTTATTCATCTCGAAAAAATCATTGCTCAAAAGTCAAAAGATTTTGATGATGTCAATCTTGAATTGTCAAACAGAACAGCCAAATTTGAGGCGTATTTTGAAAAACTTGAAAAAAACAGAACTTATGTTCTTGAACGAAAATTTGGCATTAAGGGTTGAAATGATTCTAAAGCCAAAAAAGATTGATTTTTGAAAGAAATTAATCATTTAAGGACTCAACTTGAAAATCTGAAAGGGAAGCGTGTGGAAACAAAGCTTGATAATTCTTTAATTTTGGGAAAACCACTGTTACTTAACAATGAAAGAGATCAGCTTTTGAAACAAATTTCATATTTGGAATCAAAATTGGCATCACAAGATATTCATTCTTGTCAAAAAGAATATCATGAGTTGAGAACTTCGTATAATGCTTTAAAAGTGAAGTTTGATTCTCTTAATCGGAAAAAATGGAACATCAATGTTTTAAAATCTTCAAAACCTAAAGAAAGTGTTTCAAAAAGGTTCCACACGGGTGAATCCTCAAAAACGTCTTTGAGAAGGGTTTCTCAGTTTACAACCTATTCTTTACAAAAAGATAGGAAGTTTTTTTAACAAATCTTAAAGTTTTGAAACATTTTTTCCTCAAAAGGGTTTTAAGACAAGAGCTTCAAATGCAAAGAATCAATCTTTTGAAACCACAACTCTTGTTTTACACCGTTAAAACAAGTGTAGGAGCCAATTAAAGATCTCAATACTTTTGAAGCATCTACTTCTCAAAAGAGTTTTAAGACAAGTACTTTAAAAGGAAAGAATCAAGTTTTTGTTACTCTACATTCACGTTCTACACTGGTAAAAAGCAAGTGTGGAGACCAAAGCAAAGTCATTCAAAATCTTTCAAATATTCAAAATCAGAAATGCTTTTTTGGATGCAAAACAAGAATGAACTTACTGGTTTTGAAAAACAAAAACAGTGGAAGATTTTCAAATGGTTCAAAAATGAATTTGCAGAATAATACACCAATTGTTAATAACAAATGGAAATCTTCTTCGTCAACACGATTTAAAAATCCTCAAGAAACACCGAGTTTTAATAATCAATGGAAAATCAAAAGGAATTTTAAATCTCCGTTGATTTCACGAGAGTTGTTTTCAAATGAAACACCGGTTTCAAGCCCTCGTTGGAACTCAATGTCTTTACATCGAATTGAACACAAAACTTTAAAATGGTTTTCAAAACTTGGCAAACCCGTGAGCACCGTGCTTAAATGGGTTCCAAAGGTTGTTTGCCTAACTTCGATGTCATGGTTGTAAACAAAAGTTCAGATTGCAACCCGTGCTTTAAATAAAAGGAAAATGTACGTTTCAGTGCATTTATCCTTAACAACGAAAAGAGAAAATTTTTTGGTCTTGAGCTATTTAAACAAAATATTCAAAGTTTTGTAGCTTAAGTTAATGGCTTGTTATTAAATTTCAGATAACAACTCGGTTTTTAAATAAAATAAAAGTGTACGTTTCAGTGCGCTTTATCTTTAAAAGAAGAGAAATCTACTTTGGGTCTCTTTGTTCCCAAGCCAATTTTTTATCAACAATCTTTTCAAAAAGTATTCTCGTACATACGAATTCTAAGTAAATGTCATAGGGCTCTTTCTTTACAAATAAAGGCAAGTTGAATATTTTTGTGCATTTTATCCTAACAACTCGAAGCATTTTTACAGCTTCTCGGAACTTGAGTTTTAGCTCAAGTAAATGTTTTTTTGAAAATTTTGACCATAATTTTTTAAGATTTTATCAAAAAGATTTTTCAAAATCTTTCAAAAATTATGTGTTCAACACTCCCTTCTCTCGATACTTTGAAAATTCGAATCATTTTTATAAATGGATCAATTTTTGAGGGGGAGTTTTTAAAAATCAAATGCCTTTAATGTTGTTGGATACATCTCATAAAAGTCAAAATTTTATGTATGATTTGGGTCATATGGCGCTTGTGGGGCCCAAAACATCTTGGCTTCAAAAGTGGTTCTTTAGTGATATACCAAGGCATCTTAACTCTATCCCTCAATATAATTGCGGTGGCATACAAAATGAAGTGTTTAATTATTGAGGGGGAGTATAAAGGAAAATGTTTTGAACAAATGAATAATAATCGATATAAAAATAGTTGTTGTCAAGTGTGTTTATATCGATAAGCGTACAAATGGTGAAGATTGTGTCCGGTTACGACCGTTTCCTGAATTTAACAGGATGAGGAGTGAGCAATCTACTGACCATTCGTTTTAGATATCGACATACTTTGACACAACTAGTTTGTTCAAAACATTCAGAAAGGTTCCAAATCATAATCATGCTATATCCGTTGTCTCCCATATGTTTTCAAAATCTCATATAGCTATTTTAATCCATTGATATCAAAAATATCATATGGTAATGCTTATTATTTGAGGGGGAGAACAATTGAATTAAAAATGTTGATCAAGAAAGATAAATGCGTTTAAGTTGTGTTGAATAACAAAGTGATCTAAAAAGACTCAATGTGCAATCACACCCACCCCCCCCCCCCCCCCCATCTTTCCCTTTGTGCAAAATAATTTTGAATATCAATGCGCATGTGTAGGGGGTATTTCTAGAAAATAAAACTTTCAAAGTGTTAAATTTTTTAATTTATATCAAACACTTTGATTGATTTTCAAAAGGTTTTATGGTTCTGATTTTAATACCCAACAACCAACTACCTCGCGATGATCAAAGAAGAAATAAGGTGGTAAGGTTAGGTATTATCCCATGATCCAACCAGAACCGGAGGGATCTACCCAGGGACATTCCATAGATAGAATAGAAGTCTTTAGGTATGATGGAGTTGAATGTGAATGGGAATAACTTAACTAAGAACATGGGAGTCTATCAACCATAACAATCACAACATGATGATAGTAATGACGTCTTGGTGGACATTGAAGGGGTTAAAGAATGAAAAAGAAATGATGTGCAAAGGGTGAAAAGAAATAAGCCCTCCACAAACATTAGGCAGAAACCGGGTCAATACATAATCTATCGAATATCACAAAGATGATATTTGGTATTGAAGAAAGACATCATGGACCCAGTGATGCAATGCACAACCCTTCCCAGCCACTTAAGATTCTCTCAAAAGAATTATTGTTTCATTGTCACGGAGATTAAACGCATAATCTATTGACTTCTCACTTTGAGATTGTTGATATTGAAAAAGTGGCAGTCTGCTCCAGCCTCCGATCACAAAAACCAAAACGCGCTTATTGAGTCTAGAGCCAAATGAGATCAAATCATAAATCTCACATAGGACACAAAAGTACATTTGTATTAAACATCAAAGATACAAAACGTACAAGAGTCGCTTATATGTCAGTGACAAAGCATGTCATAGTTACACTTGCAAAAACATTCAAGAGTGATACTTAAATTAAGTATTTCATAATGATTGAATGGAAATCATACCAGTGCTAACATCAAGCCAACGCTGAACGTAGGTCACTAATTTGAAAATGAATGTTTAATGATTCAATTAGTGTTAACTAGTAATCTAAGTGATCTAGTAGTTATCGTGTTCATTTCGGTAATTTGTGTTCGAAAAACACAAACAACAAAACAAATTTTGGTCCTTGATTTATTCAAGTGAAGTGTTGGATTACCAAGGTTACTTATGATGTCACAATATTGATGAGGGGAGATTGTTGGAATTAAAGATAGTAGTTGACTCTCATGCTTAGACCGCACTTCACACATGACTTCACTATTAAATATTCAGGCGTAACAAGATTATGATTATGTTTGATGGTCATCAAATATAATCAGGGGGAAGAGAAGTGTTCTAGCTGAATATTTCGATAGAGCGCAACAATTAGGGGGAAGAAATGTGTACATCCAGGACTTAATTGACTTTGGTGTATACAACATAGTGCAACAACTGGGGGGAAGAAATGTGTACATCCGGGACTTAATTGACTTTGGTGTATACAACATCCAGGACTTAATTAACTTGGAGGTTATAGTTTCATTCTTCTATGAGTTTCAGAGGAAGTATGTGGTTACAATGGGTTGTATTTTTTGGTGGGGAAGCAAATGAATAGCTTTGCAGACCATGCGGTACGAACTGGGGGAAGTCAACCGGGGAGATACATTTATGAACAACAACATCAACAACATCTCTACCTTTAAGAAGCAAGAACACCATCATATTCATACCTTCATATCTCATACTCAAAGTTCAAAGATACACTTCCGCAACTCTGATAAATCAAAGAACTTCCTCAAAACTTCAAAATTGTTGATCAAGATAAAATTTCTACATGAAGAAGATTGTAAGCTATCAAGAAAGTATGAGTATGTTAGTTAGAAGCTTTAAAAGACAAATCCAGATGGATTCACTTAATTCAGCTTATATCAATAACTTAATTCAATCAAATGCTAAATAATAAGTTATTCAGATCATAAAACTACCTAATAATACAGCTTATTCACACTAACTCTCATCTAATTCATAAGCTTATTCATATAACTCTCTTCTCTTCAAATAAATAAGCTTATTCACATGAATCAGCTAAAAAGATAAAATAACCAGATCTGATGAAAATAAGCTAATAAGTTAGCTTATAATTCAGCACTGTTAGGAATGATAAAAAGTGACGATCTTATTGAGATCAAGTCTTGTAATAATTAGAAAAATAATATTGTGTAATAGGTTAGGTGATAGGCTCGTGACTTAAATAAAGTCACGAGACCCAACAAATAGCTAAAAGCTAAGAAACAAGAGCTCCTTGCACTTCCTTGTAATTGGGTATAAATACCCTACCACCTCCTCATTAGTGAGGTGTGTCTTCTAATCTCATTCTAATCATTTTTTTAGTGAGGTGTGTCTTCTAATCTCATTCTAATCATTTTCTCTAATCCTCCCCTTCCCTCTTTCTCTCTCTACTTTCTATCTTTCTCTCTCTAGAATAAACACACACATAACACCTAAACACACACTCTATTGCTTATTGATCCTAAATTCAAGACCTAACAGGTATCATGCAATTCCACCTCCCTATACTGGAAACTTTATGCCCCCTAAACCTAATTTGGTACTTGCTGATGAGGAAGAATATGTTTTTAGTGAGTTAATAACTAGTCTGCCTGTAGTTGCAACTAGTAAAGTTAAGACTAGTGAGTCAAAACCTAAGTCTGTTAGTGAACCACTTATTGAAAACTGGATATCTAACAGTGAGGATGAGAATGAGACTGAGTTTAAGTCTAAACAGAGAAAACCTAGTTTTGCTAAAGTAGAATTTGTTAAATCTAATGAGCATATGAAAATACCTAGGGAATCTGTTGAGAAGGTAGAAAAACAGTCAAAGTCCTAGAGGTAACAAGAGAAACTAGAATTATTTGATGACTCAGAAATTAGGAAGTAATTTTGAGTTTAAAAATTATTGAGAATTATAGATTTGATGAGACAAAAGAAACAAGTAATGAAACAAAAGGATCAAAATCATCATTTAAGAATTCTACAAGCTAGTGGAGAACTATGGAAGATTTGGTCAAAGATATCAAAAGATGAAGATTATGGAAGATCTCCTTAAGAAGATAAAGATAATAGAAGATGAGGGAAGTTATATTAGAAACCCTCCCTTTCTTAGATACTGGGGGACTAATCCCACCCATCCATCCAAAAATATCCAAGGGCTGAGATTAATACCAACTTATTAATAAAAAATAATAATAATAAAAAAAAAGCGGAGGGGGTATGTTTGTAAAATTACAACACACAACTACCTCATTTCAAAACGACAAAAAAAACATACTACTCACACAGTTACACCGATCAAAAAACACACACT
>BQNB010193575.1:0-11525 GCA_026074375.1 Tanacetum coccineum
CAACGGAAAGCCTACATTCGTGTCAAAACACTTATTATTATTTATCAACTATTTATATTTTTCAACATTTTTCTACACAATTTTTTTTACTATATATATATGAACAATAAATTAGATATTAAGACTTAAAATTTAAATTTTTTATAGAAAAACGGGGTTGCGAGGGACACAGCAAGGCACAGGTAAGATCACATTTCGATAGAAATCCCCACCCCACACTTAGAATGGAACATTGGCCTGAATGTTCAAAAATGTCAGGTTTTACCCCCACACTTAGGAATGAAAAAGGCGAATGCAAAAAAAATTTCAAGTGTGAAAAGGGAAACACAATATATATAAATGATCAGGATTAAGGATCCATAATGAGCAGAAGATCGAAGACCGAATGACTGGAGGATTGAAAACAAGCACGGGTCTTCATGATCTTGAGGAATCCTGCAAAAACGATACCACATACCATAGAAAGAAACACGCCCCCACACTTGGGCTATAAAATAACACTCACTTATTAATCAAGAAAATAGAAAGAAGAAAAGACACGGGTTGCCTCCCGAGAAGCGCTTATTTTTGTTCACCGAGTCTTGAGCCTGACTCGATCCCCCATACTTGAGCTGGGTCAAGGGGGATAGAAATGGAGATACGGGACATCCAAGTGAGGAATGTGCCCTCCAGAAATCATCATCGGGCTCTTAGAAAAATTAGAAATGATTTCGCCCCGATGAGATAAGAGAGGAGAAATGAGAATACCAGGATTGAACACTTTGTCCTCATTTTCGGACGAAAACGGAAGCAAAAGGTCAAACACTGGACAAAGGGTAGGTTGGGAGGGTAAAAGATTAGGCATAAGAACATAGTGTTCAGAAATTCCCTTTACCACTTTGGTAGTCACAACACCCGTATCGGGCTCAAAATCAAAACAAATCTCAACATCCGGTGGTTCCGGAGGAGGACGGGGAAGAGACGGATCATCAAAATGATCAAGAGAAAATGACTCATTTTCGGAAAGGGAAAGGGAATCATTATTAAGCAATTCTTCAAGAAAACAAATATCCCTTTCCGAGTCATAATCGTCATCCTCAATGCCCGGTGGCATCGAGTCATCGGAAGCAAGAAATAAATCAATCTCCTCCATATGAAAGTCACTATCCGTAACGGGGATAGGAGATGGAGAGAGAGACTCAAGAATCATATCCGCAATTTCCAAATTAAGTTCTTCCGGTGGTCGTGGAGATGAATTATCATACAACAAATTCTCAACAAAACGGATTTCTTCCTCTAGATCAAAATCGGCTTTCTCAATTCCCGGTGGAATTGGATCGATATGAGCGAGTTCACCGTCGAACTCCTCGAGAAGATAATCAAACTTAGGTGAAGAATCAATCAAAGTATCACGGTTAAGCAAAGATTCGATAAGATTAGACTCGGCATCGAAATAATGCTGATCAATCTTTGAAGAAATGATTTCTTCATCATCAAAAAGAGGGTTTGAATAAATTTTGAAATATTCCATCGGAACGTCCTCATCAGAAAGTGACTCGTCATCACTAGAGTTGAAATCGTCATTTGAATCAAAGAGAAGATTCAAGAAAGTGGTAAAAGCATCACAAACTGGCATATCACACTCACTTTCATTTTCGGAAAAATCCTCGGACTCACTTGGGATTGGGACAAGGTTCTCAACACTAGACTTTATTAATTCGTCCGATTCCTTTTCAGGAGTAGTGTCAAGTTGCTCGTCCCTCATTATGAGAGAGTCCTCGGGCTCCTTGGTTGATAAAATGGGAGTGATCGCTTTAGGCCTTCTCCATATAACAGTATACTCATCATCGTCATCATCGAAGTAGAAAAGCGGATGATTCCAGCTTGGACAATTAATATATTCTGAAAACTCTTCATTGATATTTCGCACATCTTCAAGGAGTTTACTTATCAATTCTTGAATATCCTCTTGTTGATATTGCTTGTCCATCAAAGCATCTTTAATTTCGCCAAAACTTTTCCAAGCTATCAATATAACCTTTGGTGTTTCTCCAAAAGGTATACGACTAAACTTCCTTAAGAAGGTGCAAACATCCTTCAAAAAGTTGTCTCTAGCTACTTCATCGTCAATCATAGAAAAATTCCAATATGGAATAAGACTTTGAGCTGCCGTCTCCTTCTTCTCTTGTTGAATTCCTTTAAGAATTTGCAAATCGTTTATAAGCTTAAGAAGCAATTCTTGTAAAACTTCAGGTTGATTCTGCTCTTCTTCCATAGCTTGCTTAATCTTAAGAAATCTCTCCTCGGCTAGCAATAAAGCCATGCACTTCTCATTATGAGGTATATGATCATACTCCTTTAAAAAGGCTTGTATAACTTCCATTAAGTCTTCTTGAGCTTGCAAAATTTCTCTACTTGTCTCTTGAGGAGGATAATTGACGGGAAACTGCGGGGGTTGAGTAACAGGGACCCTGATCAAAGACGGGTGTGTTCCCTGTTTGACAATCGTAACCCGGAATAGAATCTCCTCCACAAATTCACTACGAATTAATTCACGTATTGTGTATTGTGGGAGGTTTGGTTGAAGAAGTTCGGTGTTTTCATTATAATGAATAAGGATTGGTTCCAAGATACAAACTCGTTTGTTGAATCCTGACATTGCTACAACTCAGACAGTTTCCACCATTAAACGGACCTCTACACCACGAGCAACCAAAATGATTATACGAAGACATGTCGAAGTAATTAAAACGGAAATAAGTAGTGTGTAAAGAAGATAAGAATTAAATGAATAAGAGGATGGAGAAGATTATTTTTGAAAATTTTTATAAGGATAATATTAATAAAAATATTTTTGGTTTTTTTTAATATTTATAAAGGAAAGAGAAAAATAAAATAAAATAAAAATATTTTTTGGATTTTTTAATATTATTATAAGAATGAAAAAAACATTCCGAAGAAAGGATCTCACGGTCTCGAACACAAACAATCCTGAAAAAATATCGCTACAAACCTCTTCCCCGGCACGGCACCATTTTGATGATTGGTCGTTTTATAACACAACAAAACGCGTCAATCAAATGAACCCTCAAATGAAAAATATATATATAAAAAAATGCATATACGTATAGACGCAAGGTAAGTAAATCATAACAAATTATTCATAGAAATAATATAAAAGTAATCAACACGTGAAACGATTTCTTCGGCTAGAAGTGGTAATGAAATCCCTACGTTCCAGTTGTAAATCGGAGCTTGATTGTCAAAAAAGTTTTTGTTTTGGTTTAAAACTATTTTTACACTAAAAATTAAACTAATAATAATTCTAAGTATTTAAAACTACAAGGTTATACTAAAATTGATACCTAAAAGATATAAAGATGAACAAATATTCTTGCTAAGTGACTTTAAATGTTTCCTTAAAGTGTTTGGCCCTTAGTTTTGAACTAATTAAAAATCACTTATAAAACACTTTTTCAAAATAAATTACATGACAATTAAAGTAAAATATTTCTTTTAAAAAAAAATTCCAAGTGTTAAAATTTGCATTAAAAGTAAATGACGTATGTAGAACTTGAGAATTCTAATGACTATAATATTTTTTTTAAACTTTTTTAAAAACCGGCACTAAAATTCAAATCACTAATCACTTAACAAACACAAGTTATTTACTCACTACTCATAACGAAATTCAATTTAACAAACATAACATTTAACGACAAAAATAAATCTACACTAAGCATGACAAAAATCAAATATGCAAATATATTAAGGGGGTTGGGTGGAACGAAAAAATAAATATATTTGCTAAGTATAAAAGTAGTATTTAGAAAAAATGAACTCGGCCAACTTGAAGACTGCACCGCAATTAAAAACTTAAACCACGCCGATTTATTTAGCCTAAATCAAATAACTTAAATTCGGATCTAAGCTAAATAAAACCTTAAAGCTCCACGCCTCGGTGAGTTTGACCAATTTAGCCAAATACAACACAACACAAACAAACTTGTTAATAAAATTAACAATTTTACTACTACTGATTTCATATTACAAGGCCCAACAGAAACCTAATCCAAAAATAGCCCAAATTACTCAACATAGCCTAATCTATAAACTGTGGCCCAAAACCAAACAAGGATTCATCAAACCAAACAAAGCCCAATTGCAAAACGTGGCCAAATAGAGACTTTTGAGTTTGAGTTATGCTTTCAACAGATGGTATACGAGTTAAACGAACATGTTTCACAATTTTTAAGCTAAAACTACAACATCCAATAAAAACTTTTAAAAACCTATTAAGCTTAATGACATAAGCTAAATCTACTGAGATTAAAAATAAGCCAAAACTATTTAAACATTTTTATGCTCTTTTAGAAATTGAAATAAAGCAATAAGTAAGTTGAATAAGCTTAAAAGAAGCTTGTTCGAAATCTATTTAAAACAAATGCTTAATCAAATAAGCTATGAGATCTACTTCTAAAAGCTACTAGTCGAAATGCTAGAAAAAGCTTAACAAAACAAAAAAAATAGAAGATAAAGCGGTTTTGAAATAAGCAAAAGACATTTTGCTTATTCGACTAAAAAAAGAAAAAGCTAAAAGCTAATTTGACTTATATAAGCTTAGATCCGAATCCAATAAGCCGAATGAAAGATTATTCGACTAAAGAAATAAGCTATAGGAAAGAAGAGAAAACGAAATAAGCAATAAGCTAAAAATAGCTTATACGAAAATAGCTAAAACCAAAAGCTTATTTAATGGCTTATACGATCGAACTCATTAGAAAGATAAGTAAACAAAACAAATCTGCTATGAAGTAGCTTATCTGATTTCAAACTTAACTCTAAATAAGCTGGAAAGGATAAGCTACAGAAATGAGCTTAAAGTAAAAGCTATATGTCGAAATAAGCTAAAGAAAATAGATGAGACAATTTAAGCTAAAACATTCTTCATTAAAACTTTTAAAATGAGTCCAAAGTATTAATAAGCTGAAAAAACGAATTACAATAAGCTGGAAAAATGAAAATAAGCTAAATCTACAACTAAATAAGCTAAAAACTTGAAAGAATAAAACTAAAACTAATTTTCCAAATAATCTCAAGTGTAGGGGAGCGGGTCGTATTTATAGGGAGTGAGGGGGTTACTTTTGTAAATTTTGTCCCATCATTTAATCATCATTTGCTAATCATTGGCGTGGAAATTGCCACCTTGGACTGAAAATCGTGGCAGAACCAACGGCAAGCAAGCACGTGTCCATCTACTTGCGTATATCAAACACACATTCATATTCACACCTCTCTCTGTTATATAATTTGAACTTGTTAAACAATTTCCCCGCCACGTGTCACAACGTAACTGGCCCTTCCAAGATAGTGGAGATGCACATGTATTACTTTGATTTAATTTCTTTATCACGTGACCACTTCTTCATTCAATTCAAACTTCGAATTTATATTGTTTTGGGCTTAAAGGCTTAATAGCAACATGGGTTGGCCCGGCCCATAAAATGAGTTATGGGCTGGCCCAATAATATCCGAAGACACCGTTGGACTTGTATTCTCACGCTATTTCCACTAGTATGCTCGGGGACTTTCCACGACTTCATCTTAACTTGAGTAATAATTAGACTTGACCAAATTGAGCCCGATAAATCCCGTTTTTGCACCGTTTTCAATCCTTTTACCTGCAAGACATAAAAATATCAAACAAACATTTTTGCAAGATAATTAGCCATAATTTAGCATTTTTAGTCCAATTAATAGTGTTTTTCAGGTTATAAAAGATGTGTATTTTAGCGAACATCAAATTCCCCCACACTAAGCCATTGCTGGTCCCACACGCAATGTAAATAATACAAACTCGAAAAAAAAAATTAGCCCCTTTTAACTTATAACCCCCTCACAATCAAACAAGAACAAAAAAGGTCCATTAAAAAGTTTTAAAAATTATTTAATTATGCAAGCACCCTGTTTTACCCATTTATTTATTTTATTATTATTATTATTATTATTATTTATTTTTTTTATATTATTTTATTATTATTTTATTTTTTTTAATCAAACCAACTTACAACTTATTCATGTGTGACATAATGTAATGCTTTCATTATTCATTGATAACTTTTAGGATCACGAAACAAAAAGCAATACATACTTTAAACTTTAAGCAACTAGCAACGAATAAATGGACTTAATCTAACAGTGGTAGGCTAGGAGTAAAGGTATAACGAAGGAAACAATGGTGATATTCCTAAAAGATTGGCTCTACAGGTTTTTCTAGGGGTATCTTACTCTTATAATGAGAGTAAACAAAAGGGTTATACAGGATTTTAACTAACCGTGTAGTTAGTTAATAAAACAACATATAAAGGTTTATTAGGTTGTAACTCTATAAATTTACCAATTTTAACAAGTTACTCCATTTAAATTCATAGTACTCATTATATGTGGTCTCGAATAGATATACCAAGCCTCAAGTTCTAAAAGTCTACAACATCACCAGCACACGCATATTTTTGTGGATTTGGGGCTAAACATTTTAGGACAACGGATATGGTTAAATCCTCACAATATAATAGGGTTATGTGTGCGGTTAGTGTAACAAGTAATTTCACAAAAGTTATGCTTTGAATTTTTAAATTTGAGGCATAATTTAAGCATTTTAATATGGAAAGATAGGACAACCGTATGCATTATAATTCCCATCCCCTCTTGAATTATACATGTTCCTCGTTGTATAGATAAAACATTAAAAACGGGAACTAAAAGAATTAGAATGAGAAACTCTCCTGAAATTTTGCTCGGTAGATTCTCCAAGTTGAGTTTATGAGCAAGAATGTGTGTTGTAAATGCGTCTGGATTCCAGCATAACTACAACACACACAAGATTCCAGATGATTGTTACTTCACCAACATCGTCGATTTCTTTTTTAGCAAAATATAGGAAAAACATGCACTCCTATCTCGGGTATCTTACGGTTAATTAAATAAAACAAACTGTACAGGAAACCAATATGCGATATCCATAAACTGGAATACGCTGTATTGAGAAACCTATAAAAATTATCTAAATACGGGTCAGTCTGCCAAATACGCCGCATCATAAGCATGAATACGCCGTATAGATAGAACTGACAATAATGTTTTAAAAGTGCATAAAAAATAAAGGACTGATAACGTTCAGACATTCAATATGCCATATGGTATGGAGCGGATACGCCGTATTGATGTCTGGGAAGACAGACTCGATAAAAATAAATAACAATCGGGGTTGTCTCCCGGGAAGCACTTTTCTTTCAGCTAGTCTTTAAGTTAGACTTTTTCTTCCAGCTTTCACGTCGTATTTTCTTCGAATTCGACGACCTCTCTTTCATCCGCATCGATATTTCCATCATGGTACTTTTTAATCTTTGGCCATTGACTTTAAAGCTTATTATGTTTTTATCAGTGATTTCCACGGTCCCATACGGATACATAGTTTTCACCACATTTGGCCCGTACCACTTTGATTTGAGCTTACCTAGATGCATCTAAAATCTAGAGTTAAATAGCAACACCTTGTCTCCCACCTTAAAGTTTTTATCCCCTCAGAGCCTAGAGTCATGCCATTCCTTAGTTCTCTTCTTGTAGATGCGAGTGTTCTTGTATTCCCCATCTCTTAACTCCATTAGTTCATTAAGTTCCATGAAACGGTTTTTTGCTGCAGCTGTGAGATCAATATTACATTGTTTTAGTGCCCAATATGCTCTATGTTCGATCTCCACAGGTAGGTGACAAGCTTTCCCATAAACCAACCTAAAGGGGGTACATCCAGTAGGTGTTTTGTAGGCTGAATGCCCACAATGCATCGTCAAGCTTTTCGGACCAATTCTTCAGGTTATATCCAACCGATATTTCCAAAATACGTTTAATAGCTCTATTGGTCACTTTAGTCTGTCCGTTGGTTTAAGGGTGATATGCAGTAGATAATATATGAGTCACTTTGTATTTTTGCAAGGCTTTTTCTAATTGAGAGTTACAAAAATGTGTCCCCGATCACTAATTAAAGCCTTAGGAATTCCAAACCTTACAAACAACTTTCTTAAAAACTTAATCACAACGCGAGCATCATTTATAGGAAGTGCTTGAGCTTCGACCCATTTCGATACATAATCCACTGCTACTAATATATATTTATTTCCCCTTGAGTTGGGAAAGGGACCCATAAAGTCTAGTCCACATATATCAAATACATCACATACCTGAATGTTGTTTTGAGGCATCTCACTCCTTGATGATATGTTTCCTGACCTTTGACATGCATCACATCTCATTATGTAATCTTTAGCATCCTTAAAGATACTAGGCCAAAAGAATCCAGATTCATAGACTTTTCTTCCAGTAATCGACGCACTATCCCAGTTGGTCCAGAATGGCTGTGTGCCAAGATTTTAAGGATTTCGCTTCTAGCAACTCATCACCTCATTACTCATTACATTGTCTGGGCATAGCCTGAATGCGTATGGTTCATCCCAAAAATAGTTCTTCACTTGAGAGAAAAACCTTCTTTTTTTTCTGTCCATTTCGGAGGTACAATCTTTCCAACAATATAATTAACACAATCAGTATACCATGGTTCGTCGTCATTTAGCTCGGCTTTTAATATCATTAGATGTTCGTCGGGAAATTCATCCATGATTTCTTCTTCTGTGAATGTTCCTAAATCTAGGTTCTCAAGTCTTGACAAGTGATCCGCAGCCAGGTTTTCTGCCCTTTTTTTATCCTTAATCTCGATGTTGAACCCTTGAAGAAGCAGTACCATCCTTACAAGCCTTGGTTTTGCGTCTTGTTTACTGAACAAATACTTCAAAGCAGAATGCTCAGTGTAGACAACAGTTTTTGATAAGATAAGATAGGGACGAAACTTATCAAAAGAGAAAACAACTGCAAGAAGTTCTTTTTCAATGGTGGTATAATATTCTTGGGCATTATTCAGAGTTTTGTTGGCGTAATAGATTGGTTTAAATTTTCCATCTACTCGTTAACCAAAAACAGCTCCAACCGTGAAATCACTAGCGTCACACATTAATTCAAAGGGTACATTCCAATCGGGAGATATTATGATAAGCGTTGTGGTTAATCTTTCTTTCAAAATATTAAACGCCTTTTTGCAATCATCGAAAAAAATCAAATTTCACGTCTTTCATCAAAAGTTTGGTCATTGGTTTAGAGATCATAGAAAAGTCTTTTATGAACCTTCGGTAAAATCTGGCATGCCCTAGGAAACTTCTAACTCCTTTTACATTTGTTAGGTATGGCAACTTAGCTATTACATCAATTTTAGCTCTATCAACCTCAATACCTGCCCCAGAAATTTTGTGCCTTAGAACGATCCCTTCTTTTACCATAAAATGACATTTTTCCCAATTCAGCACAAGGTTGGTTTCTTCACATCTAGCAAGCATCCTGTCTAAATTAGCAAGACAACAATCAAAATAGTTACCGAACACCAAAAAATCATCCATGAATACTTCCATAAAGTCTTCCACCATGTCGTGGAAAATTGTTGTCATGCATCTTTGAAAGGTTGAACGTGTATTGCATAATCCAAACGACATACGTCTGTAAGTAAAAGTCCCATAAGAACAAGTAAAAGTTGTCTTTTCTTGATCTTCGGGTGCTATTGGGATTTGGAAGAATCTTGAAAAACCGTCAAGAAAACAGTAATATTCATTCCCACATAAACTATCTAACATTTGATCGATAAACGGAAGAGGAAAATGATCTTTTCGAGTTGCATCATTACTTTTACGATAATCGATGCATACTCACCATCCTATGACCGTTCAAGAAGGAATTAATTCATTATTATCATTCAGAACTACAGTTATTCCTCCTTTCTTTGGGACAATGTAGATAGGGCTAACCCACGAACTATCTGGGATTGGATAAATCAAACCAGAATCAAGTAGCTTAACAATCTTGTTTTTCACCACATCTTGGTCTTTAGGATTTAAACGCCTTTGGGTTTGAATGACTGGTTTGAAGTCATCCTCCATTAAAATCTTGTGCGTGCAGAATGACGGACTGATTCCTTTGATGTCCGGCATTTTCCAAGCAATTGCTCCCCTATGTTTCTCCAAAACCTGCAAAAGTAAGTTTTTCTCCTTTTCAAATAACTTAGACGAGATGATTATAGGAAACAATTTATTGCCATGCAGGTACACGTATTCAAGGTGGTTAGGCAAGCTCTTCAGCTCAGGTCTCTTTTCATCAATCTCGTTAGCACTAGCCGAATAAAAATGTTCACTTTTAACTTCATCAGGTCTCGATGTCCTCTGTTCAACTGAATATGACGTATTAATATAATCGATACGCCGTATTGCTATCCCTAAATCAGATTTCACGTCAGACTTATTTTCTAAAGATTCACGGCTTTCTAGGTCTGAGTGATCAATTGATTTCTCCAGTCCTTTGAGTAAAAACAAATCAGACCTATCATTTTCTAGTAACTCCAGAGTTTTAATGTCATATAAGTCATCAATTCCATATCATTCATCATCTTCATTGGGCGGTCTCTTAATCAATTGATCTATGTCAAAGATCACTTCATCATCCCCAACCCTTAGTGTTATCTTTTTATTAAATACGTCTATCATAGCTCGGGAAGTGGCCAAAAATGGTCTCCCTAAAATTATGGGAACCCTAGAATCTTCAGGCATGTCTAAGATAACGAAATCGATGGGAAGGACGAATTTATCAACTTTTATAAGCACATTTTCAATTATCCCCCTTGGGTACTGGATCGACCTATCTGCAAGCTCTAGGCTTATTCTAGTAGGAGTGGGTTCTCCTAGACCTAATTTTTCATACATCGTATATGGCATTAAGCTTATACTAGCCCCTAGGTCTGCTAACGCATTATTGATATGCAATTGGTCAATGTCATAAGGAATAGTAAAACTCTCTGGGTCTTTTTCTTTCGATGGAAGCTTGTTCAATAATACGGCTGAGCGTCTTCTTTTTCTTTTCTCAGTCTTCGGGGAAAAGGGATCGATGGTGTTTAGACCTCAATGGATGGCTGAATAACAGGCTCATTGGATGTCTATGGTTGATCTTTGTCGAGGACTTCATTTGATTCAACTAGTTTTTCAAGATTTACCACTAGAGGTTCTTCGGCATGTACGTTGGTGCTGTTAGTTTGAACATCATGAGACGTCGTCTTTCCACCTCTAGTAGTTACTCCTTTAATTTCGCAATTTGTCATTGGAGTATTATCGATCACTTTTAACAACTCTTGTACCTCGAACCTGAGCTCGTTTAATGAATTGTTCCTTTCTTTGAATAAGATCTCGTTGGTTGTTCGGAATTCACAGATGAATGTTCTCATCTCTTCATGTTCTCATTTTCCTTCGTCGATGAATTTGTATAACATTTCTTCCATTGTTAACCTTCTTTCCGGATAGGTAAAGTGATATGGACGAAGTCCGGATGCTGCTCTTGAAAAATAAGACATGATTCAAAGTAAAGTTATTCCAGGGAAATAGACTTGTAAAAAAACTAAGTCAATG
>BQNB010193578.1:0-11525 GCA_026074375.1 Tanacetum coccineum
AATCAGCTTGAATGGTTTCTGCTGCAGTTAATTCAGTATATTCCTTTGGTCTAGTTGCACCATCCACTGTAATTGTTGGCCAAACAAGTGGACCTTTTTCAACAGAATCAAGAATCATTCTTCCATGAGGTCTATTCATCATATAGAGTTCCATTCTGCTTTTCCACGAATCATACAAATGTTTTTCAAGCATCGGTGGTTTATTGTCACCACCCGAGAGAAGTGACTTATCAGCAAGAGTTGTCATTCATAAATTGGTGTGTTCAAAGATTACTGTTTGATCGAGCGGTAATGGAAAGTAATTGTGTTTGATTGTGTTGTCTTGAATGTGTTTTAAGTCGGGAAAACTACACAGGATTTTACAATTCTTGACAAAACCGGGAAAGCAAGTGATTGTTTCACTGGATTTTATAAGTCAAAGAAATAAACCGTATAATTTTGATTAAGAAATCTTGAGTTTTAAATTTTAGTTGCGAATTCGGTTATCAAAGAAGAGTTGCAAATTCGGTTGCTTCTGAGAACTGCAAATTCGGTTATAGTAGACAAATTGCGAATTTGGTGCCCGCATGAAACTTTCAAATTCGGTTCCTTCTAAAAATTGCAAATTCGGTTGCTTAAGTACTGTTGCGAATTCGGTTCCTACAGAAAATTACAAATTTAGTTGATAAAGAAATGTTGTGAATTCAGTTCCTTCAGAAAATTGCAAATTTGGTTAATAAACGAAACTGCGAATTCGGTTGAAAGGAAAAACTACGAATTCGGCTAAAAGGCAAAACTACAAATTCGGTCGAGCTTGTCAAACTGCCAATTCGGTTGAAGATGAAACTGCGAATTCGATTCTGCCAATTCGATTCCTGCGAATTCGGTTACCACAAGGACGAAACTCAAAAATTTTAAAACACAAAAAACACCTTTTTTATTGTTTTTTCCAAAATTTTCTTGTACGACTAGTATTACTAAACCTATAGGTACCTTAAAAATGCAAACTTTATGGTTTTTAAGCCAAAAATTTCAAAATCAAGATTTGTACTTTATAAGGTTTTCGAAAAACAAAAGTTGTAAAAAATGAGTTTTTCTTTGATTCAAAGCAAATACACCTATATCTAAAGATACTAGATCAACTTTACCTAAGTAAATGATCTTTTAGTGTATTATTAAGCTTCGAAACAAAAAATAAGAAAATAAATCATACGGTTGGAAATAACAACGAACCAAGAGGAAAACAAACACAAAGACTAAACAAATCACTCCATGGCTCTGATACCAATTGTAGGATATTAATAATCTTTGATATAAGCAAGAACTAGTGAGAGAAAAGGGTTGGATGAACTTAGAGAGAGAAAGCAAATGGAAAATGGAATGTGTATTATGATGTGTGAAAAATGAACAACCAACCACCTCTCCAAGGCATGGAGAGGTGTATTTATACCCTAACATGGCATGTGGGCTTGGGCTTGCATGGGTTTATCCATGGGCCTTTTGCTAACTAACCTATTAAGGTTCTAAATATAACTAAATGAGCTATCTACAGATATTAATGGAAGTGACTGACACTTTCGTGTTCCTAACAGTATCTTCTGGATATGGGGTATTCTATAAACCTCTATACGGCGTATTGGATATACCCATACGCTGTATTAACCCTTCAGTCAGTAAATTTATAATCTTTATTCTTGTGTACTGACTACGTTTAAGTTGTACAGATATGGCCCTACCCTTAAGAGATCAGAGACACGCATGGCTTAGATACGAGGGCCTATAATACACTGATGAAATCATCCATGGTTTCAAGGAGAGGCTCGGTAGGATATTCAGTAGACATGTACACAGAGTACAAGTTTTGTATTTTAGGGCATTGACGGAGGAGATGGATCTGGCTATGGGTACTAGGCTTAGCATGGAGCAAACTAACGCTCAGGGACAAGTGGTATTAACTAGCCATGCTTGGAGCCGGCTATTCGAGATCCAAGGGCCATTGATGAGAGAGATGATCTTGGGGTTCTTTAGTACATGTAGGTTTGATGATAGGGTGTTGGATATGGATGCTTGTTGATCCCACTTCAATAAATCAAATTCCTTAGCTTGTATAAGGTTTAGTTATATTAGATAAATCTAACACAACTATAGTAGAAACTGTGTTTGAGTGTATTAAAGATTATGCGAAATCTAATCTTTAATATTAAGAAGAATTTTTAATGAAACAGTAAACATAGTGAACAAATAATTCAACAAAAAAGAAAAGCTCCAATATTATTAAGCAAATAATACAAATACTCTCAAAGTATTATGGTTACAAAGACCTTGAAGCTCTGATAATTTTATGAATGACTCGTATTGGTTTGGTACATTCATCTCTATGCCTTATGACCTCCTTTTATACACCAAGGAGTCCTATACGGCTTACAATACTTTCCTAAGTAATCATAATCTTCTAAATAAATAACTTATACATATATTTTACCAAAATATTTCATACAAATCACATAAGCAGTACTAACTAACTCAGCAGTACTAACTTCTTTACTAGCAGCATTAACTTTGTACTAACAGTAGTAACTTTTGTACTAGCAGTAGTAACTACTTAGCATTTTTAGTCTTTATCTCTGAGCAGTCTTAACTTCCACTAGAAGTAGTAACTTCCTCTAGCAGTAGTAACTTTGTACTGAGCAGTTGTAACTTCACTAGCAGTCTTAAACACTTAGAATAATTTTCATTGAAATTCTCCAGCAACACTAACTTTGACTGAGCAGCATAAACATCATTAAGAACAACAGTAATTCCAAACAGCATCAAGAAGCTTTTAATCCCAACAATCCTCCCCTAAACTTGATATTTATCTCCAAAATCATCAAGTTTCTTCATTGAAAGCTTCATTAATCACCAGGAGGATGCTTCCAAACACTTCATTGATTCTTAAGTTGTTTTGTGAGAAGTTTAAGAAGCTGATATGCCATTTCACTAAAATGATCACATTGAAGCTTCTTGTTTAACATATCAGTAATTGTAGCAGGTGTAAGGGGATATCTCTTTTCTACCAGCATGTGAATGTACATATGTTGCATCCTTAAGGAATGAACTCTACAGGAGTCATATAGTTTCCAATCCAACACTCTGTAATCCTGTTGATTCCTCTAGACTCTGTCTTCAACATATGGTTCAAACATTGTCTTAATCTCCCTAATGTAATCAAATCAAGCCTCCACTGGTCTTGTTGACTATATATAGCTTTTACCAATTTTCAAATAGTTTTCAAAATATTCCCTGTCAAAGCTTTAAGCATATTGACTGAAGACTAAGTACATCTTTGAACTTCCATCAGCTCTGATGATCTGGTAATAGTTTTTCTTTCCTTCTTTATAAATCTTCCAGTCAACAAGTAGTAGCCAAAGGAATAGCATCAATTGTTACTTCCTCTTCATCAGGAACAATTTCCATGAGCTCTTTAATCTTAGCTGCTTCTTGATCATCATCCACTTTAGCTGTTTCTTGAACATCATCCACCTTTTGCTTTTTAGTGACCTCTTGTTCTAGCTCATCTCCTGCTCTCTTTGAACTACCTTCCACCAAGTCTGTTCTATAATCCACAAACATGTTCACCCTTTTGAAAGCTTTGTTAAACAATTCTTTGATAGAATCAAAGTCTTTAGATTTCAAGTCTTTGTGCTTCCAACCTTCCATGTTCTTAAGGTAGGTAATCATGGTCTTCTTCTGTTGAGTTTTGGTTGGTGGTTTGTTCCTCTTCTCTTCTGCTTTTTTAGCTGCAAAGTGCTTTCTTATTTGCTCTAGGAGTTCTTTAAACAATGTGGCTTTTTTTTAGTTGTGAACTGCTCTTGTTCTTCAGCTTGCAGTTTTTGAGCCAATTCATGATCAGCCTCAATCTTAGCCTGAATATCATCCCATTCTTCAGTCAAGGCAACATTGGCTTCATCTTTCTCCCTTGCAAGTCTCTCCTCTTCATCAAACTCAGCTTGTAACTTTGAAGCAATTTCTTCATCAAGCCTGATTAGATCTTTCTTCTTTGGCTTCACAGGTTCTTCTACCAATATTCCTTTGCCTTTGTCCTGAACTTTTGCCTGTGATGGTTGTGAAGAAATTGTTGTTGTTGTTGTAGATGTACCCAGCTCAGTAATGACAATTCCTTTCCTTGGAGTTGGAATTGTAGCAGTTGTTGTAGTTGTAGCAGCACTAACCTTTGTACTGGCAGCACTAACTGGTACACTTGGCTCTTCTACAACATTGGCTTTTACCTTGGGTTTTACACTTTTCAAAGCAGCAAGTGCTTGAGCCAAAGTAACTTCATCAACAGTCAAATTCACATCTTTAACAGCAACTTCTGGTTCTGCTAACACCTCATCACCAGTCAAAGTGTTCACATCAAACATATCAGCATCATCTTGATCATTAACCAGGGTAATGTCTTCATCAGCATCAATAGCATTTATCCTCCCCTGTTTGGATGCATCCTCACCCAAACTTTCTTCATCTCTAGAGGATTCTACCCTAGCTGTAAGACCAACTTTGTATAACCTTTTAATCCCATGAGTTCTTGACCTCTTTTTCTGTTCAAGCTTCTTGACCCTCCTCTTTAACTGATAATCTCTTCAGCTTGTGTGGTCTTTGTCTTCTCCAAATCAAGAACCCTTTGTTGTAAATTGGTACATAGTTCCATCAATTCCTTTAGTTTCAGTCTATCCTCACCACTTTGAAGTGTGTTACCTCTTGCGAGTAGTGGATCATTAGAAAGTTTAGATACATTTTCAAACCTAGTTTGAGCAAGAGTATCCCCCAAGGTTTCTTGGCACCTGGGACCACCACCTGAAGTAGTTCCTAGGGAACTAGATTAATTAGGTGTTGCCTTGGATTGGGTCTTAGCTATATTACCACTGTCTTGCTCTGCTTCTAAGCTAGAAGAAGTAGTGGCAGCCCTCACCAAACTGTCACTCTTCTACTTATGGACAGTCTCATCTGCTACATGTTCAGTAGGACCACTAGACTGAGGTATCTGAGTGTTCTTTCTCTTTGGCTTCCTAGGTTTTTGTTTCTTTTGAGGTTGAGGAGATGGTTGAATAATGGTGAGTCTGTGATAGGGATCAGTGGGCATTGTTGAACCTTCACCCATTTCAGCATGATTTTGCACCACCATTGTTAGAAATAATGGTGTTATTCTACCAGAAAAACCTTTTCCTACCCTCTTCATATTTCTAAAAATCTTCTTAGTGTGAGAGGGTGCGATATAAATTCTCTTGTGAGTAAGCATCCCTTCAAGTTGTTTATCCAAAAAGACTTGTATAAACCTTGGATACATTAAAAATTTGCCCACATTATCCAAGTTCTTCACCATACTTTCAAAAATGTATTTTGAAAAGTTAAACTTCTTGTTTGTAGCTAAGCATATAATTGCAGAAGCCATAGTGCTACTAATCTCATTCCATGTAGTAGTCTTTGAACTTAGACATTGTAAAATCGTATGAATGAGGAATTTCCATTGTTAGGAGAAGAATGCTTTATAGAAAGTGAGTTTTTGTGTAATTTGCTCATACCCCATTAATGCAAGTTGTTCAAAGATGGTAGCATTTGGTAGACAATCAACACCTTCAGCATCTTCTAGTTAAAGATCACTTCTAACAATCATGATGATGATCTTCTTTACATCCACTAGGGTATGTAATTGTACTCCCCATTGATAGTTTTGGCTTTGACAGTAGACCATAACTGTTCTATGCACAAAATGTATATAGTGGGATTGATCGTTAGTGCATACTTTATAGGGTTTGCATTTAAAAAATCCACAATTTGTTCAAACCCTTCACTTTCAGCGGGTTTAGACAAAAACGCGACCATATTGTGAGTATCTGCAAACTTTAGATTCGCCATTTGTGTTGGGTTTTGATGATGGATGATAAAATTGAGTTAGGGTTTATGATTAGAGAGTATTTGAAAGAGTAAAATCGATTAAATGAGTGATTGAAACCCTTAATCGAAGAATTTATGAAAATACCCTCAACAGCATTAACTGTCACCAGCAGTAGTAAGTTATGCCTAACAGCATTAACTTTCAATAGTAGTAGTAAGTTTATGTCTAGCAGCATTAACTTTCACCAGCAGTTGTAAGTTTATGCCTAGCAGCATTAACTTTTACTAACATTATTAAGTTTATGCCTAGCAGCATTAACTTTTACCAGCAGTATTAAGTTTATGCCTAGCAGCATTAACTTTATTTCAAAACCAGATGCTCTGATTGTTTTTATATATTAACCTCTTTCTGTTTTTAGAAACTCACCACTTCTCTTAATTTCTTTTACTCTCAAATCACACTCTTGTCTGTTTTTATTCCACACTAGCTTCTTCTTCTTGTTTTTATTTTCTTAGCCCCATAATTTGTGAGAAGGACAAAACACGAATTGAAAACAGATGGAAACCAAAAGGGACCAAAGTCGTTATTGTGTGCGCGATTCTTACAAGGATGTATAGACATGAAACACTAAAGGATTTGGTCAAAAAGAGATAAAGATGAAAAGATAAAGATGAATAATTAATTGATTCTCTCATTAATATCTTTTATTAGTTTCCATGTAATCCTTGACTCCTTATGCTATAAAAGGAGGTCCAGGCATATTGTTTTAATTATCCAGAAAAGTGTGTGTAGTCATATTATGAGAGGCGACTCGAATACAAAAGTAGTTGTGTGTACAGTTTGTTGAATCAATTCAGTGTTAGGGGACGCGCTAGGTAGAGTTTAGCCTCAAGGATTCTTTGAATATGCTCCCTGTTACTACTTTCAGCGTTAACCGATCTATTTCTTTTCTTTTTAATGATCACATTAGTTTTATTTGAGAGGCTGTGTTTGTTATAAAAGAAAAAACTTGAAGTAAACTTTGATTTGATGTTTATTTATTTCCGTTGTGCCATTTTTATATCATTGTTCTATATTCATCCTAGATGGGGTTCTAAACAACCTCGAGCTGAATACGATTCAAAAAAAACCTATCACGTGTTTTGTAGGTTCTGACCTTTATGGTTATCCATTGAGCTTCATGGCTCTCGATTCTAGGGATCTACTAAGGTGTTGATAGTGATGTTGAATCTATAAGGAAGAGTGGTCATGTTCTTTATTCTTTGTGTTTGGGTTAATTCGTTTTGCTAATTAGGGTATTCAGAAATCTATTTAATAAAAACAAGTGGAATGGTATGAATTCATTAATGTTGTTTCTACTAGCTTTGGTGAGTTCGGATCGTTGAGTTTGATTGATGATGAACCCTAGTATGGATGCATAACACACGACATCAAGATGATAGATGCAATGACAAGGATTAGTGACAGATTAGCAACTGAAAAAGTATCGCTAAAAGGGTATCGTCTGGATACTTAAAAAAAATGTATCCTTATATGTTTTGTACCGCTCGTTGGTGGTTACTACTAACACAAGACACAGTACTACTGGTGATCGTAAATATTAGTGTTATTGACGCTAAAAAGTGTCTCAAAAGGTATGGGAGGAAGGAGCACTTTATACTGCCAAGGGGAAGAATTAGTACTGCTGGGTATGAAGTTAGTATTGCCAGCTTTATACTTAGTACTGCTTATGAGTACTTAGTACTGTTCTTCATACTTTAGTACTGTCAGTTGTATGTTTATACTACCAATGGCAGTTAATACTGCTAGCCTTATCTTTGAAGGTTAGTGCTGCTAATTATGATTATTAGTGTTGCTTATGTAAGTTAGTGCTGCCAGGAGACGTTAATACTGACAGTTCATGTTAGTGCTGCTATCACTAAGGGTTAATGCTGCCAGTTTATACTTAGTGCTACTAGTATGATTAATATTGTTAGTATATTTTTTAATGCTGTCAATATTAAGTTTCTGCTATTGGGGTAAATTTTAGCAGTTACTACTGTTGGACTTAAACCAAGGTTTGTGCTGCTCGTATGTTTAATACTGCCAATAGAAGAAGCTTTCTACTGTTGGTTACTACTGCTTGGTTTAAGGGGAAGCTAACAGATTATGATTTTAAATGTTCTTAAACGTTTAAAAGGCTCATTTTTTGATTAATTGTTTAATTGGTTACGAAGAGGATTATTTATCATCTATTTGAAGTTGAAGTGGAGTTTCACAGGTTTGTGTTCTTATCATATCTCAAATGGCTTACAACATTTGGAGGTAACTTGTTCGTGCTTAGAAACGATGTGACGAAGACTTGACAAATCTAGCAAAGGTGTGTGATTTTTCTTATGGTGCTCAATGCTCACATTTGCTATCACTTTGGTTATGTGTCTCATAGAAGATGAGGATAATTGTCAAGAGATTGCGGTCTCCTTATACATTGGTTTTGGGTATACGTTCGAAGTCACGTGGATAGTACAAGATATAAGACACAAGTTTGGGTTATTCTACTTCAGCATCAAGTTCGTTATACTTAGTTTTCTTCATCAGTAATCATTACATAGAGCCTACAGAATTGAAGATTCAAGAAATGGTTAACATATGGGTTTCAAGGGAAGCTTAATGTTAAAATGTTTAACCATTTATATGCTACATCGAGGTGAAGGTTTTTACTACTGCTAGTCTTTGTTACTACTGCTAGTGTAAGTTTCTACTGCTCAAGTTCATTTTTCTTAAGGTGCGTAATGGAGGGCAATTTGGGTCATTGGATACCTTGGATTAAGAAGTGTGTAATATTGGTTCATAGTTGTGAAGATCAAAGTTGCATACTTTAGTCCCCTATTTGATATTGACAAAAAGGGGAAGAAGATTTGATGATTTGCAACTTGTAGATCCTTGGTAGCTTAAGGGGAAGTTTTCATTTGTATATTAACTTCAGGGGAAGTTCGTGCTTATTTGGTTTTGTCATTATCAACTAGGGGAAGATTGTTGGGAATTATATTTGAGTTGATAAGACAAAACAAGAATGAAACAAGATGGAAACATAAGGACTAAATCTAGCATTATGGAATTCTACAAGCTGGTGGAGGATATTCTACAAAAGATAAAAGATTCCAAAAGATATAAAAAGAGATAAAGATGAAAAGATAAAGATGAATAATTAATTGATTCTCTCATTAATATCTTTTATTAGTTTCCATGTAATCATTGACTCCTTATGCTATATAAGGAGGTCCGGGCATATTGTTTTAATTATTCAGAAAAGTTTGTGTTCATCATATGAGAGTCGACTAGATACAAAAGTGTGTGTGTACACGTTTGTATAATTAGTGTAGACGTCTAGAGTTTAGCCTTAAGGATCTTTGATCCTTGTTACTACTTAGAGTAACCGATCTATTCTGATCAAATAGTATTTGGGGCTGTGTTGATTAATAAAGAAAAACCTTGAAGTAACTTTGATTTGTGTTTATTATTTCCGCTGTGCAATTTATATCATTATTACTATATTATCCTAGATTCGGTCTAAACAACCTCGAGCTTAAACGATCAAAGAACCTATCACGTGTTGTAGGTTTCCACACAATTCTCTCAATTCTTTTTCTTACCAAAACTCTCTGTCTATTTTCTCTAATAACCAGCTTTTTCATCATCAATCTAACAGTTTTCTTTGCCTTTTTTGCAAAATGTTAGTCCAAAAACCAAGAAAACACAATCCATAGAAATTTTTACAATAATCACGACATTAATTATACCAGCAGTTTAAGTATAACTAACAGCAGAAACTCAGCAGTATTAAGTATAATTAGCAGCATTAGTTATACTTAACAGCAGAAACTTTTAATGACATGAATAACAGTACTAATTCATACAAAACTCTACAAAAACATAAAGAGATGAAAGACATTAAAGATTTAGCATTCCAATACTAGCAATCAAATATTGAAATCTACTTACATCAAAAGCTTTTGTAAGCAAATCTGCAACATTCTTGTCAGTATGGATTTGGACCATTTGAATCAATTTTTTTTCATTGCAATCTCTAATAAAATGATGTCTGATCTCTATATGCTTTGTTTTTTAATGAAAAACGGGATTTTTAATTATGCAAATAGTACTGTTATTGTCAATAAAGATTTTGGTATGCATAAAATTATACCCATAATCAAGTAGTTGATTCTGAATCCAAAGCACTTGTCCACAGCAACTTGAAGAAACCACGTACTCAGCTTTTGTTTTGGATATTACAACCACTGTTTGTTTCTTGCACTGCCATGATATTAATCTACATCCAAGGAATTGACAACCTCTTGTTGTAGATTTCCTATCCAAGCTTGCTCTAGCATAATCACTATCAGTGTATGCTACCAGATTAAAAGGAGAATCTTTTGGATACCAAAGGCCCAATTTTGGTTGACCTTTTAAGTTCCTAAAAATCCTTTTCACAGCATGAAGATGTGAAACCTTTGGATTGACTTGGTATCTAGCACAGGCACACGCTGCAAACATGATGTCAGGTCTTGAAGATGTAAGATACATCATTGAACCAATCATTGACCTATACATATGAGCATCTACTTCTTCACCATATTCATCCTTGAGCAAAGGCTTTTGAGTTTCCATTGGTGTGCTTGCAGTCTTGACTTCTGTAAACCCAAATTTCTTTAAAATTTCAGCAACATATTTATCTTGACTAATAAATATCCCATCCTTCTTCTGTTGCACTTGTAATCCCAAGAATAATGTAAGTTCTCCCATAGAACTTATCTGAAATTTCTCATGCATCAACTTCTTAAATGCAATGCATAGCTCTTTCTTTCTTGAACCAAAGATGATATCATCCACTTAAACTTGGACCAGCAAAATATCACCTTTGTACCTTTTGATGAATAAGGTTTTGTCAATTTTTCCTTTTTGAAACTCATTGTCAAAGAGATATGTTGACAAGGTTTCATACCAAGCTCTAGGAGCTTGATGTAGTCCATACAATGCTTTTTCAACCTTATATACTCTATCAGGAAAGTTTGGATCTTCAAATCCTGGTGGTTGACATACATACACCTCTTCTTTAATCTTCCCATAGAGAAAAGTATTTTTTACATCCATTTGATTCACCACAAAATCTTCAAATGAAGCATAAGCTAAAAATAGCCTAATTGCTTCAATTCTTTCAACAGGGGCAAAGACTTCATCATAGTCAATCCCTTCTTCTTGTATGTACCCTTGAGCAACCAATCTTGCTTTATTTCTTATCACAGTTCCACTTTCATCCTTTTTATTCCTGAAAACCTATTTAGAGCCTATAGCCCTTTTTCCATTTGGTAAATCCACTAAAGTCTAAACTTCTTGTAACTTGAACTGTAGAAGCTCTTCCTGCATAGCCTCTGTCTAGCTTGGATCCTTCAATGCATGAATTGCCTTTTTGGGTTCTTCCTGTGATAAAAAGCAAGCAAACAAACAGTTTTGAAGGTCTTTATGGTTTGCTCTTTGTTAAATAGTACTAACAAAACCATGTTCCACTAAATTCTTTGACATCCTTCTTGTTTGTGTAGATAATTGACACCCCTAAAATTGGGTCGTAGCGGAATAAGGGTCCGAGGCGTGTTACTTCATAGATCAATAACACAAGATATATATAGAACGACCA
>BQNB010193579.1:0-11525 GCA_026074375.1 Tanacetum coccineum
TTACCACCACCCTTCATACTCTCCCACACTAGACCAGCTGCACCATCATCAGGGACACCACCCTTGCATTTACTCTCTACTAGTCATAGAGAGGACAGACCCAAGGTTACCTTACCACCTCGAAGGAGGTTAGGTATCACTCTTGGTCCTGTATACGAGGTCGGAGAGAGCTCGTCTGCTGCTGCTGCTAGACCGACTGGAGGTCTTAGGGCAGACTATGGTTTTGTATCTACTATGGATAGGGAGATCAGGCATGATCCAGAGAGAGATGTTGGATATAGGATCACCGACTCGTGGGATGAGATAGTTGAGACCCTGCAGGGGGCACCAATTAGTACTGACACGGAGTTGGGTCGACATATGACAGCGTTTGAGACTAGAGTTAGGCAGGACATGGATGAGATTTATACAAGGTTAGATGATGAGCAGAGTCAGCGACAACTATTGGCTGGTCGGCTCAACATGTTGTTTAGAGATAGGCGTGCATATGCACATACACGTTTTTTTATGAAGACAGAGGCCAGGATGTCTCAAGAGGCATGGGTAGGATCCATGGGGGCTAGCGACCTAGCACGTGCTGAGGTTATGTCACTACGTACCACAGTGTTAGCTCAGCAGTCAGAGATTAGATAGTTACAGTCAATAGATCGTAGGAGACAGATGGTGATTTTAGAGATGCTGGCAGCAGATTACAAGAGGCAGAGATAGCTCACTGGGGCACTAAAGCTAGTGAAGAGCCTTCAGACTCAGATGACAGAGTTACAAAGATAGCAGGGACCTACTAAGGGTCCTGCACAGCCAGAGCTACTGGAGGAGGCTGGTAGCAGTTCTTAGATTCTGTTATGGCTAGTTGTTTTGTACAGCCTACTAAGTATTACGGGTTCAATCCCGGCTAGTATGGCTTTAGGTTGTATATATTCTTTTATCTTGTAACCTAATCGATGTGATCATTTTGTATCTGAACCAATCATGTATGTTTTCCAATTATATATGGAATGGTGGTATTATGTCATGTCTGTAATCGAATTTGTTGTGAATGAATGTCGATTTGGTTATATCTTTGTTGATTACAATTCAGTTGTATATTTCACTGTGTGATGTGATCTCACTTTACTTATTGTGCTTATGTCATGTCATGGTTATGATTTTACGAAATCTAACGGGTATTATATTTTCTTGTGATTGAAGAAAATGGCACCAAAAAGAGCCACGAGGTCAAACATAGCCCCAGAAACAACCAACACCACATCTGTCACTAATGCCCAACTTCAGGCAATGATTAACCAAGGCGTTACTGCCGCTTTGGCAGCACGTGATGCAAACACGAATGGCGTCGACAGCCACAATTCAGGAACAGGTGCTAGGAGAAACGAGCGAGCCACTCGTGAGTGCACTTACCCAGACTTCATGAAGTGCCAACCTCTAAATTTCAAAGGCACAGAAGGAGTTGTCGAATTGACTCAATGGATTGAGAAAATGGAAACTGTGTTCCGCATAAGCAACTGTTCTGTGGAAAACCAAATCAAGTTCTCCACTTGTACTCTTCTGGGAAATGCTCTAACGTGGTGGAACTCCCACGTTAGGACTGTTGGTAATGACATTGCTTATGCAATGACCTGGACTGAACTGAAGAAGAAAATAACTGACAAGTACTGCCCAAGGACCGAGATTAAGAAACTCAGAGAGCTGTGAGTTTGTGGAATTATGGAAATTGAAAGGTACCGCTGTGAATAGGTACTACCAAACAGTTTTCAGGAACTGTCAGTGCTGCTGTTAGAATGTTTCCTGAAGAGTCTGACAAGATTGAGAGATATGTCAATGCGCTTTGCCCGACATGTCTTCTACGAAGTGTAATTACAAGCATACACAAGCCAAGAATAATGCAAGAAGGCAATTGAAAATCATCTGAGGCGTGATCGGATAAGAAAATGCCGCACTTTTTGCTACAAAACGAGCAGATTAGAGAACAAAAAAGCAAGATGATAACCCACCAACAACCACAACAACCAACAAAATAAGAGGCAAAACACTGGCCGAGCCTACAACTGCAAGATCTGGTTGAGAAGGAGCCATACGGTGATCTAAACCCTAATCGTTAAATGCAACGATCACCATGAATGGGGGGGTCCATGTGCTCCCAAATGCACAAGTGCAACCGAGGTGGCAAACTGCTCGTGATGTAGGAGTACCTCCAAAGCACAGACCTGCTTAACAGACCAAAGGGGCATTGGGGCAAGTCAGAAACCTACTTGCTATGAGTGTGGAGCCTAGGGACACTTCAAGAGGGATTTTCCAAAGTTGAAAAACAACAACCGCGGTAACCAAGCTGGAAATGGCAATGCTCTAGCGAAAGTGTATGCGTGAGCCGTGGCAGGGACAAACCTCCGACTCTAACGTCGTGACGGGTACATTCCTTCTAAATAACCGCTAAGCTTCTGTCTTATTGATACTGTGCTGATCACGAACCAGAGATTTTTGTGTTCTACTGCTTTTAGCTCCCAAATTGATATCACACCACTGCATTAGATCACTAGTCTATGACAGTTGACCATTGTCCGACGGAGAATAATTGGGTTATACACTATCCTTAAGGGTTTTACATTAAACTTCTTGAAAACATCGCACCGGGCTACCTGAACACAAGGAGGGAAGAGTAAAAGTAGAGTTGGTTAGCTGGAATGTCTAAAGCAAGGGCACTACAAATTCACTAACAAAACTTCTTTCTCTAACCAGATTGAGTACCAAAGTGGTGATCGGGTGCATATTAAAAAGGATTTATAAGACACGTGTGTGGTGGGGCAAACTAATCTAGACCAGATTAATATACGTGGCTATCTGAATGGTGAAATTAAACTTAACTCCGATAATATAATGTATAAAAAGATTATGCAACAACTTTATAGACGTATATGTATCAATATAATCAACTTGAATTAAAACAAATAATGACGTTAGTGCCGACCCCCGCAGTTTCTATAAAAAATGATGAAAAATGCAGAAAAAGTAAAATCCCAAATGGAAAACTGAGGGAAAGATCTGCAAGTTAATCGTGACAACTATCGAGGGCCGGTTTGTCCTCAACTTGGAGTTGACCCGAGTAGAAACAATTAGAGCCTACTAGAGGAAAAGGTGACCCATAGTGAAGAAATAAACCATCACCATGAAAACATGTTAAAGTCTTTGCCTCATGCTGGCTCACGTTGAACCGATGTTTCATAGCCTTCTAAAAGGTCGAGGTGTGTACAAACTTTAGGGTCGTAAAATGAGATTATGATATTTAAGGTATGAGAAATAAAAGATGCTCTTTATTGTTAAATTCCATACAAATATGCTTTTTGAACTTTGTGGGCTAGTATATTAATAAGCTGATGTGAATTAACGGAAACAATGCCGAAGAGTATTATAGAAACCTAGGAGGTCCGTGAGTCCCTTAAACAGTATTCCGTCTGAGTGGAGGACTAACAGCCAGGAGCACTTAAAACGCAAGGTTTGGATGGGGGTTTGGCCGAGACGAAAAGTCCGCTACAATGGGATGATCTCTGGCTTCAAACTCATTAAGTCTCGGTGGAACGTGAAACGTAGAATGTTGCAAAACATTGATCCATGGTTACAATTCAAAAAGCACAAACACCTAAGAATAAATTGTCGGGAATGAAAAGTTTACAAATTGCAAATATGAGTAGTGTTAGCATCTAACTCATAATTAACGTTGATTTCATTTAACTTGGTTTGGAATAAGTGAAAAGTCCGGGAAACGATGAATTTATCCTTTTTGGGGCATTCTCAGGGATCGAATGCACTTGTTCTATGATCCCTTTAAAGTATTCAATAAATGAGTCAAAACATATCCTAGTTAGTGATAATGAATAAATGAAAAAGACAAAAAGAAGTGTAGGAATAGGTGTATATATGAAAAATGGTAAAGACGGGGATTTTCAAAACTTATGAGTATTTAACTTCCTCGATGAACACTTAGTTACTTTTCGAAGTTATTAGTCGAGGGGGATCGAGATTCTTAGTTTTCTACATAGCATTGCGTGAGGACACGGCAATACCTTAGTATGGGGGATTTTGGTATGTGTTTAATTACACACACCTTTTACCTTTAAAAACAAGTTAAAATATCCAAAAACGGACTTAAAATGCCAAATATATGCTTGTTTTGCTAATTGTGTTGTGCAGGAACGGATATCTATGAAAAGGACGAAAAACGAAGCCAAAACGACAAAACCGGACACGGAACGGAAAAGCATGGAAAAGACAAAGTCAAGACAAAGCCACAAGTGAAGAAAAATAAGTTTAGGGGCCAAAATTGCCAAGTCCCTAAACTTATTTAATGAAGGAAAAAGAAGAAAAATCTTGCAAGGGTTAATTCTGCCAAAACTCCAAAGATATACCACAAGGGCCAAGTCTGCCAACTCTCCAAAGCTATAACTCGCAAGGACCATGGATGCAATAGCATTTATAACCTTTGGGGGGTGTTTTTGCCAAAGTCCCCAAACTATCATTTACACCAAGGACGAAAATTGCAAAGTCATGTATAACCATGAGGGACCAATTGTGACAAAACCACAAACTTCACCCCTGAAATTGAACTACTGTACATCTCCTACAATTTTTCCCGCCATGGCCATTTTTGGCACTATTCATCTTCTCCGTTGTCCTCACCTGCAACTAAACACCAAAACCCATTACACCCATCTTACCCCACACCCACATGGCCACAAGCCACCTTGGCAATCCTCCCTTTACCCATTGGCTGTGAAAAAGAAAGATTGAGATTATACGACTTAGGCACAAAGGCAAACCAAGGGCCAGGATTGTTTTATGTTTGCACACTCACAACAAGCACATATGTTGTTTTGTGTCTTCAAAGAAGCACACCAAGGAAAGAAGACAAGAGACCAAACCCTAGCTCGTTTTGCTATATAAGCTGTTGTAAGCCATTGTGGCAAAAGGGTAGTTTTTTAAGTTAGCTTTTTTTGTGATGTTTAAAAATTCAGTTTAGTCTTTATTAGTGTAACTCATTTCAACTTTGATGTACTTGCATTCTCTTTTTTTATGAAAATTTAGTTTACCCTTAAAACATTGTGTTCTAAGTTTTATATAACATTGTGTTTCTTTAAAAGTCATATAAGCTATTAATACAAGCCTTTTTATAATCTGTTTTTAAACCTTTATACAAAAATTTAAGAAAAATTCAAAAGAAAAAAATGGGTTACTGTTTGATCAAGCAAATGGATGAATGAGCAGTCTTAGAAGGCTTATTGGGTGCTTAGTTTAGCTTATTTATAAGCTAAGGGTAGGTTTTAGAGCTTATTTAGGTTCAATTACTCCAAAGTTTCACAAGTGAAACTTTTAAAGGTATACTCTTTCTTTTTAAACTTTTGCTTAAAATTTACTGTAGCATTGCTGATTTTTAGCTTATTAATGACTTATTGTGCTTATTTATGTTTAATGATGCTTAAAAATACCTTTTAGTTGCTCTTGTATTATTTCATTTTCATTTGCTTAAAAACTGTCTAATATAACTTATTTCTGTCATTAGCTTATTAGCTTTTAAAAGTGCTTATTTGTTCTTGCTTTTCACTGTTTATTACTTAACCTTGCATGTTTAGTAGTTGTTCTTAAAATTTAGTGCTTAATTCAGTTTTTATAAAGGTTAAATCCAGTTTTTAAAATATAAAGGGGTGTTTGGGATAAGCCCAAAATGGGTCAAAAATGCAATGGTATAGGTTGGGGACAATTGGTTAACTTTGGCTTAAGTCTCTAAGCTAATTTGAGTCTGTTTTTCCAAGCTCTTAGGTTTTTAAACTGTTTTTAAGTTTCTTTCATAAGTATCCAAAATTTTGGTTTTCAAACTGTGGTCAAAGTGCTTATTTGATTAAGCTGTTAAAACTAGCTTAAGAATATTGTTTTCTTTATCTTTTTAGAGTAAAAATCCAATAGGTTAAGTCTCTTTTAACTTTGTCAAATCTGTCAACATTTTTTTTAAGTTTTTCATATATGAAACTAGGCAAGTTTTTCAAAAGATAACTCACCTATTTCTTTTGTAAAAATCAGCAACTTTGAAGTGTTTTTCAGAGCTTAAAATTTGAGCATAACTCAACTAAGCCATACTCAATCTGTCTTAAACTTCATTTTTATTTTAAGCTTATTTGACAGCTTATTTTAAGCTGTCAAAATAAGTCCTCCTTTTTTGTTTATTTCCCCTGGTGCTAGACACCATTTTCAAGCCTATTTTTCTAGCTTATTTGTTAACTTCAGCCCAAGCTTTTGGCTTTTCTAAAAAGCCAATAAGCTCTTTTATTAAGCCCTAGCTTTGTAGACTTTAAGAAGCCCTCTAAGTAGCTTTAATTTAAGCCCAAAGTAGGCTTTTTGACTGTTTCATTTAGTTTACTTTAGTAAATTGCTTATTTTCTTTTTCTAGCTTATTAGGAGCTTATTAGTCATAGCTTTTTATTCACTTTTACTTATTTAGCTTGGTTTTCTATTTGTCTTAGCTTATTAGTCCTTTCTTTGCTTATTGAGTGTTAACAGCCAAATAGAAAATGCCATATTTGCTTTTAAGCTTGTTTAAGCTTTCTGTCTAGTTTAGTTTTCTTTTTAGCTTATTTAGTCGCTAGGTTTTAGTTCATACGTGCTTATTTAGGTTGGGATAGAAATCCCTTTCAGCTTATGTGTTCAAAAGTTAGCTTAGTAGTTTAAAAAGTCAAGAGAAAAAGCCACATTAAGCCTTAAGCTTAATTTAAGCTAGTGTTCAACAAAAAGCCCTTTTTTTAGCTTATTTATAAGCTTTCTCAAAAAGTCCTAGTTATGAAAAATGATAAGCTCAATGAGCTTATCAAAGTTGTATAAAAAGTTTTCATAAAAAAAAGGGGAGATAAGGGGAAACCCGGGTGAGCAAGACTCGAACCCGGGTCTCTACCCTCAATACACCCCTTTTTATAACCAAACGTCTTACCGATGTGCCCTTGGGACTTCTACATTAGATGCCCAAGTGGTTTAGTATTTAACCCTTTTTTTTGTGGTCCCCCTTCAAAATCTATAAGCTGGTTTCCAGCTTATTTGCGCTTAGATAAAGCCAAATTTTGGGTTTTCTTATTTTCTTAGGTTAGTATTTAGTGACTTGTATTTTAGTAATTTTTTCAGAATTTTTAAAAATAGTTTAGTATTTTTTATAATTTAATTTCGTAAAAAGTTTTAAAAATTCATAAAAAATACAAAAATTATCAAAAAAATATTTTTCTTTTTTAGAAAATTTTCTTTAGTCATAATTTACGTAGGAAAAATATAAAAACTTTCGTAGGGTTAATTTTCAAACTTTTGATTTTTAAAGAACGAGTCTCGGGTAAAAAACTTGACTTGACTCGTTTTTGGGTCAAACGACCTCCGTTTTCAGTCTAGTCTTTTTCATTCTTCATTATTAGTTCCCTAGAATAGCTCAGAAGTAAAAATTTCTTTGTAGGGTTAATTTTGAAGATTTTAGGTTTTTGACCCCTTGTTCGGGATTCATCCTCTCGTTTTTCAGCTTAATTTCATAATTTTTAGGTTTTTCTCAATCGTTTTTGTTTGTTATTGTTTAACTTAGCTTTCTACTCTCTCAAATCATTAATCTCATTCAAACTCCAATTTTCCGACTGTATCGATTCTCCAGCACAGCCTCGTTGGGGATAAACGACCCGGGGATATTCTATACTACTCCTCGGTTTCATTGATTGTGTTTTTAAATTATACTTACTATATATATTGTATTATATATTATATATATTTTAAGGTATAGTTTAGAAACAATCAGCGCTCCCCACCAACGATGCTCGAGTAGTTGTTAAGTTCTTAAAATCCCTTTTCTCCCGATTCGGTGCTCCTAGAGCAATCATAAGCGATCGTGGGACCCATTTTTGTAACGATAAGTTTGCAAGAGTCATGTCAAAATATGGTGTCACCCATCGTCTTTCGACTCCTTACCACCCTCAAACGAGTGGTCAAGTTGAAGTCACGAATCGAGGTCTCAAAAGAATTTTAGAGAGGACGGTAGGAGAAAACCGTGCCTCATGGTCAGACAAACTAGATGATGCATTATGGGCTTTTAGGACCGCTTACAAAACTCCAATTGGATGCACTCCGTACAAGTTAGTCTATGGAAAAGCGTGTCACTTACCAGTTGAACTAGAACACAAAGCATATTGGGCTCTTAAGCATGCCAACTTCGATTTAAAGACCGCGGGCGATCATCGAAAGCTCCAACTCAATGAACTTAGCGAGCTTCGTGATCAAGCTTACGAGAATTCGCTAATCTACAAGGAGAAGACAAAGAAACTACACGATTCCAAGATAAAGAACCGAATCTTCAATGTTGGTGATCAAGTCTTGCTTTTCAACTCCCGATTAAAGATTTTCTCCGGAAAGCTCAAATCCCGATGGTCCGGACCTTTCACAATCACCGAAGTTTATCCTTATGGCACTGCCAAGTTGTCTCATGCCGATGGTTCGAATTTCAAAGTCAATTGCCACCGTCTTAAGCACTACTATGGAGGGGATACACCACCATTGGTTATCCCGGACCTCCAGACTTTCCCTAAGGACAACTAAATTCAGGGATCGAGTCGAGCTTGCGACTCGGTGAACAAAAACAAGCCGCTTCGTGGGAGTTCACCCCATGCTTATCCTTTCTATTTTCTCTCTATTTTCTATTATCTAATGTGTTGTGTTGAGAGAGGCTTGTACTCTTTCCGATTTCTCGATGTTTGTTGCTTGTTTGTTGTGATTTTTGTAGGATCGAACCAACAAATTTTTGAAGCCTCTCATGTCCGGTTGATTTGTCCCGTTCTACTCGAGCTTCTCATCCTTTGTGTGAAATTAGTTTGGGGAGATCCGATATCCTTTCATCATTATCGATTAACGTTTATCTTTGCATAATTCATAAACGGCTTAGATTTACGTAGAGACCCGACTTTAAACATTGAGGACAATGTTTCGTTTTAGTTTGGGGAAGGGAATCTATCGATTTGATGTTGCTTGCTTATTGTTTTGTTCTCACGTACCCGTTTTCCCACAAAAATAGCAAAAAATTTAAATTTTTAGTCATAAATATATATTAATTAAAAAAAATTAAAAAAAATAAAATAAAAAATAAAATATATAAGTGTTAAGACACAAATGTAGGTTTTCCGTTGGTAAGAATAAGAAGTAATTTTTGACCCGATCGTACGTGTAGAGTTCTAGCTTTCTCCCTTAACAATTAATGATGATAGTTTGTGCTAGTCTCATGTAGACTTTAAACATGCTAGACTTGAATCATTAGTAAATGAAGACTTGTGCTAATCTCAAGTAGATTTTAAATATGCCGAGTTGGAATTTATATAGGCTAAGTGTTCGCGAATTTCTTTCTTAGAGATTTTAAATTGCGAAGAATGAGAAATGATAGTGTTATTTATAAGTCATGACATTAAACGTAGAGTAGTTGGTTCTCTTTCGAGCTCATAAGTATTAATTGTGGCTTTTTCTCCCATTAGCTTGTTTCACCTCTATATAAATGTTTAATAAATAGAGTTGTATGGTTTTTTGGTTAATAATTAGCTAATAGAAGTTTTCTTTAGTTCCTTTGTGATTAGGATGAGTACACATCAGGAATACTTAATTTGGCATATTATATGTATCATATAAAGAAATATTTTGCTTATTCCTTAAAGAGCCTTAGGGTATATGGGATAAGTAGAATTCAATAATAATCCGAGACTGATAAAAGTTTGCTGTATCTTGCCGGCTCACAACCGATGTTACAGCCTTCTAAAAGGTCGAGGAAGTTACCGAAGTCGAAATATGTTTGCTACATCTTGTCGGAGGCGTGGCCGATGTTGTAGCCTTCTAAAGGACTGAGGTATAATAATGTTGCTTAATTTTTGTCTTACTTTGTGCCTTAAAGAGCCTAAGGGTATATGGTGCAAATAAGATTGGTCCATTCATGTCTTAAAGAGCCTTAGGGTATATGACATGAATGGTGCCTTGCTTAAGTAGCCTAATAAAAGCCAAATTTTGGTTGCCTCGATGTGGACTTTAATCTTGATGACATTTGATCTTTTGAAAAGGGCTAGGAGCTAATTATTGCGTTCTTAACCGTTACGCTTTATTTTTGGAATTAATAAGTATCGAAACAAGTCTTAAAGAGCCTTCGGGTATATGACTTAAGTAAAATCTTGAGATACAAAAGTAGGATTTGCGGGAGGAAAAGTAAGTACACAATTAATATTTATGAGTAGTGTTAGTGTCATGACTTGTAATTAACAATGATCTTGTTTTTAAGCTTAGCATGGGAAAAGTGAAAAATCGGGGATGATGAAGTTATCTTTTAGACACTTAATTGTGCTTTTTGTTCTATGATCCTCAAAGTTACCAATGAGGTAATGAAAACAATACATAATGTCAACACAAATAAGTTGTAGTTAGGTAGATAATTATCAAGAAAAATCATAAAAAGAGAAAAATCTTAGAAAATGGGAAATCAGGTGTTTTATAACTTGTGATCTCTTATCTCTCTCAACAAAAATCTTTGCTACTTTTCAAAGGTTTAGTTTGGGGAAGTTTTGAGGTATTTGGTTATAAGGCATGTGATATTGCGTGAGGACACGCAATCGTTTAGTTTGGGGAATTTTGATAAGTGTAGAATACACATATCCGTTTGTACCTAAAATAACCCAAATAAACCCAAAACAGACCAAAAATGGCAAAAATATGCTTGTATTTGTGTTTTGTGTGTGCAGGTACGGATAAGTCAAAAATCGCAAGAAAACAGTCAAAAGCAAGCAAGCACGGACACGAGAATCAGAAGAGTACAAAGCCGAAGCCAGAAAAGCCAAAACCCTAGCCCATGTCCTTTTATAACAACCACAAGGGCTAAACTTGCTATTTTCGAAAGTCATTTATAACTCGAAAAAGGGAGAAAGATCACAAGGACCATTTGTGCTATTATTCCAAAGTCCAACAGTTTTAACTGTCAAAAAGAGGCGCGAAGGCTAGTTACTGTTCACCCATCGTCCCACCTTTCACCCCAGGGTAAATCAAAGGGGTTTTCCAAATTAAAGGGTGCTTAGGTCAATTCATAAGCTCTCTAACACAAATGAAGGGACAAATCAGTCTTTATCAAAGGATTACTTAACCTCTCCAAATCAAAGGCCACGTCAACAATGGTGAAAGCACAAATTTAAGTGGGTTTTTGTGCTAAAACACTCACAAAAGAAGCACAAACGTCACATCAATGGAATGACACGCTGGCAATCTTCAGGTGTCCACAGTTTGATCAAACGGCCACAATTGATGCTTGGATGATTGAAGAAATGATTGGTTGAGATTGAAAGATTGGAGAGCAGGGCAAGAGATCCTAGAAGCTTCTTTCAGGACCTATAAATAGGCCTCACTTCTCACACACATGAGAGATATAGTTTTTTTTAGTAACTTAGTCTAGCTTAAATTTCGTATTTTTAAATGTAATTTTCCTTAAAATGTTTTGTAATCTCTTTTCCAAGTAA
>BQNB010193583.1:0-11525 GCA_026074375.1 Tanacetum coccineum
TCTTCATTTGTGTAAATTTTTCGAGCATGGCTAGTAGAAACGGAGGCATTAGTGGAAGCTTGTTGTGATTGTGAGTTTTCCTTTTGAATTTACCTGTAAACACTCAAATGGAAAATCTGGTGGCATCCTCGTGGTATGGGACACCATTTTTTTCATAATGATTGACACCATGGAGGGTGATGGTTACCTAGATATTCTTGGTAATTGGCGTAATATGGATCAACCATGTCTCATGGTAGTTGTTTATGCTCCGCAAGACTACCATGACAAAAAGACACTTTGGAATAACCTCACACGGCTACCTGAAAATCATAATAATTTCTCTATTCTTATTGGAGATTTTAACGAAGTTAGGTATAAATCAGAAAGAATGGGAAATATTTTGGATTAAAGAGGTGCTTCCCAATTCAATGACTTCATTCATTCTTCGGGTCTTTATGATCTGCCTTTAGGAGGAAAAAGATTTACTCGGATGAACAACTTGGGTTCAAAGCATAGTAAAATTGATCGTTTCCTTGTTTCTGCTCACGTGATTCACAAATGGCCTAACTCACATGCCATCGCTCTCCCGAGAGAGTTTTATGATCACACGCCACTTTTTCTCAAGAATTTAGCACCTGATTTTGGGCCCATTCCTTTTTGGTTTTATAATTCGTGGTTGGCCCATTCTGACTTTGCTGATCTAGTTAGCACTTCTTGGGCATTCCCTTGTACTGGTCTTCTTGCTGTGGGGTTTAAAGTTAAGCTTCAAAGACTTAAAAAATAACATCAAAAAGTGGCGTTTAAATGTTATCCAAACTGAAAAAGCTTTGTGTCAGGAGCTGCGAAACAAAATTAATTGCTTAGATACGAAGGCCGAGTCTTCCCCTCTCTCTCCTTGTGAGGTAGAATCCAGAATATCATCGATCAAGCTCTTCGCTGATTTTGAACATCGAAAAGTGAAGGATCTGAAACAAAAAGCTAAGATACGTTAGGCTTCTGAAGGTGACAAAAATACTCAATTCTTTCACGGGGTTATTAATGGTAGGCGTAATCGTTCAAGAATAAACGGGTTTAATATTAATGAGGATTGGTTGACGGATCCAGTAGTAATCAAGAACCACATATAAGATCCATCCTTATATTGTTGGTAGTTTGGGAGTCTACTACTTCTCTAACTTTAAGGCTCCTAAGAAGGTTATTAGTAAGCTCGAAAGCATTAGAAGAAAAAAATTTAGGGTGGTTGTTCGGATGAAAACAAAATCTCATGGATTGCTTGGGATAAAATCATCTCCTCTCTCGGTAAAGGAGGACTTGGAATTACCGACTTAAGTGTTTGTAATCAAGCCATGCTTACGAAATGGTGTTGGAGATTTAAAACCGAAGAACACGCTACATGGTGTAAAGTTATACTCTCTATTCGTGGTCTAAGTGGCGGCCTTCAAGACAACTCCTCTCTCAAGTTCAACTCGGGGCCATGGTATCTCATCATGAAACTTAAAGATGTCTTTCTTAACTTAGGGATCAACTTACCTTCTCTCTTTAAAAAGAAAATTGGAAATTGTCAAAATACAAGATTTTGGCAAGACAATTGGTTGGGTGGACCACCTCTTTGCATATCAGTCCCTCGTTTATACCGCCTTGATTCGAATCCAGAATGTCATGTTTGGGAAAGAGCACCTGACCTACTGTTGTACAACATCCTTTGTCTTTGACACATGTTTTTGCTTATGCCTCACCTCCTGGTCTTTGTTATAATTAGGCTTGGAGCAAGGCTCTCCACTTTACTCATGAGTTAGAGGAAATCAGATATTTGTCCAACCTCTTATCACAACTTTGGCTTTCCAATGAACAAGACTCATGGGAATTTACTGTTAACGCTTTTAAGAAATTTAGAGTTAAGGGTTTGAGATCTCACATCACCTCTGTATCTCAGCCCTTGTTATCTCAGCCGACTAGATGGAATAAGATTGTTACTTTGAAGATTAACATTAATACTTGGAGGGTCATGCATTCTAGATTGTCAACTAGGTGGAACCTTAACCCAAGGGGGTGGATTTAGATTCGGTTAGATGTCCTGTTTGCGATGAAGATATTGAAAAAGAAGAGCACATATTCGTTCATTGTAAAATGGCGGTTGACATATGGAAGGATGTCCTTAATTGGTGGCATATTGCAAATACTCAGATTCATAACCTTCACGATGTGATTCGTATGGCGGACCATGCACTGATTGTATCCAAGCACTCAAGGTTTTTTGATGCCATTGTCCAAACTACTATTTGGTGCCTTTAGAAATTTAGGAATGAGATGACTTTCTCCGTGAAGAGGCCAAACAAAGATCTACTATTTTGTGACATTAAGCTCTTGTCTTACACTTGGGTTTCTAGTAGAGGTAGGAAATTATGTTTAAATTGGATTGAGTGGTTTAATAACCCATGTAACGCTCTTTCCTCCTCTTGTATCCTTCCTTAGCACATTGCTAGCTTCCTAATTCAAATTCCGTTTAAAAAAAGGTCAAAATCTAACTGCAGTCAATAAAGAATTATGATAAACAAAGACTCCTAACTAGTTAACTAGTACATAATATAATAAGTATACATACATCTTTGAGTGATAGTCACCGGTCCATTTACAGGAGATTGGCGTGGCTTAGTCAAAAGTATCTTTGCCACTAGGCTACCCCTGAGTGGTTATAAAAAAACTCTTACACGAAACAGAAGTCGCTTATTTTTTGGAAAGGCTCAAAAGTCAAAATGTTTCAGTTTTTTTCTCATGCATTGCCACTGTCTCAGAGACACACTCGAAACACACACACTTCGCTACTACTCCACGAAAAAATAGCCCTGACCCGACACCTAAAAGTCATATCTATTTCCATATTCAGCAAAAACCCTTGAACGCTCTTTGGTATAAAAATATCAAATTACAAATGATGCACTAGATCTCCTTCTTTTTGACTTTTTTGGTCAAACAACATTTATGATAAAAACTATATGGTAAAAGAGATGTGCACTGTACTTTTAAAGATTAGATTACACTTAGTACTGGATTTTTATTATGCATCAATGAGAAGAAAGTCTATGAATGGTTCACTATAAAAGTCCAAATGCAGCCTCATTGAATGATAAACCATAAAGCAAGCAATTGCATTCATATAAACAACTATAATAAGTTAAGGCAAACATACTTGTATGTGTCCACATCAATTAAAAATAATAGAGCATGACATATGAGTCCTCTTTATTTGGAAAGAGATAAAATTCAAATCGTTAATACTAGTACTTTTAGGAAGAGAGCATTCATTTATACTCTAATAACATTCTAAAGATATAATAAGATGCAACTTGTTAGAGATAATAGAGTTTAATATTCCCTTAGTATGTGAGGGATTATTTGTCCCTGAAATAACTCGACTCTTGTGTGTAAAGCGAACAAGATATGATTCTATTTGGGAGCATTTGGGTGGTTTATGCATGCCACACACCCCTACTGACATGTGTCACCCACACGTCCTATGTGGCTGAATGACTTGTCAAGGCTCAAGCATATTAACTCATGCACAAACTTTGTTACTGCCGACACGGTCTTAGTATTAGTTTATAAAAAGAGTTTAAGAAAATGTTTCCTGGTATTCTAGCACCTACATATACGCATGTTTATGTATGTGCGGGTAATCAATATTACGATTCAATGTTGACAATAATGATGAAAAATAATCATCATCAACACTGAATATATGTCCTTAATGAAACTATTAGAAACATAGTATTATTGAGCTAAGAAGAATCTACTACCCCAAAACATCAAACAAGGCTAGAAATCCCTAAATTTTACTCATTTGCTAATACAGTAGTGTGGTTGGTTTTAACAGCAGGCAGAGCTATATGTGTTCACTATATTGCACATATTTAACTCAGTAAAAACATAGGAACTATGTGATTATTAATTTTTGTAACATATAGAGATGGGCAGGGCCGAATTTGGCCCCAAGGCATCAATAAAATAAGGGGCATCAAATTTTCACTGTTGGTTTTTTAGTACCAATCTTGAAAACAATCAAGAAACCACCTTAGATTCAAAAAAGAAGAAAAAATAAAAAGAAAGAAGAACGAAAAAAAATCCGATGAAGATTACTGGACATGGTCGTTAAGTGTGAGTGAGTCTTGGAGAAGATGAGTAAAAATTGCTTTTTTGATGCAAAGAGTTTAAAGTACACTTTTTTACTCATTGGTCACAGTTCTTTTTTGTATGGTTTTAATGCATACCACGTATGCTTTCTCTTTTTGCTATTCATATGTCAAGTTGATTTACCAATTAATTACTCATGCTAATTACTTTCGAACTAAAACTTTTTATTTCTAGATGAACATTAAAAGTAAGCATGCATGTATTTTATAGTACCTTTTAGTTTATGTTTTAAGTTAATTTGTATGAATCATATCTTAAATTTTTCTACGCTTCAATACGAAAATATACATAAATTCTTACCCACTTATATTTACTTTACAAATGAAAAGATAGCAAAACTAAGGATACGGTTTATTGCTTTGATCTAATACGTATGAAAAATTTATCTGTTTTATAAAACTTATGTTAACGATGAAATATTATTTCCCATTTTAGTCATTTAAGGATACTGTCGTATTCAGAAAACCTAAAATTAGGCCTTGCTATATATACCGGGGCATATTTTGGTAATCTCGCCCAAGGCATCCAAAAGCTCAGGATCAGCCTTGGAGATGGGTTATCTGTTTTCACTTCCATATCTATCAAGAATCATTGAACGCTTTTTGCATAACAATCTCAGTGAACATACAAGGCACCCAACCTTATTTTTGACGTTTGCAGTCAAACAACCTCTAGGATCGAGACAATTTGTAGAAGAGACTAATTTTCTGTCAAACGATCACATTATGCGTTGCTATTTGCGACCAAACAAACTCTGACGCTATTGACGACGCTATTTTTTGCGACAGGGTTTGAGGAGTCATAGAATCTTCGACACTCTAACACCGATATGCCGCTACCTATTAGGAAATCGGTAGGGTGTGGTGATAATGCTGGATATCTTACTAGAATCATGTTGTGTTCACTTTTCGTATAAAGTATTTCGACCCTATAGGTGTCTGGGTTGCACGAAATCCTTATCGGGATAATTCTAAAAGAATGACACTTTGCTTCTAGGCACAAGAGAACAAATCATAAACAATAGAGGAATTGTATGTGTTTTTCATATTACTTCTAAGACCAAAATGTATGAGTTAATAAAACATATACTAAATACAGTTAGAGTCGGTTTTGGGTGGTTAAAATCAGTTAAAATCGAATAGTTTTTAACCAACAGACAGGTGGTTACGGCGTAACACCATAACTACCTCACTGGTTACGGCGTAACCAGAACTTGTTACGGCATAACCAGAAGACCTTTAATTCTGTTTATGAGAATCGGGTAGGTTACGACGTAAACACATCTCTTGTTACGTTGTAACCAAACTCAAAGATCTCTGCCCCTAACCCCTCATGGTTACGGCGTAACCCATGCACATTCTGTCATGGTAGAGTTCGTATTAGCTCAAGGAGTGTGCACTCCACACTTCCCTAACTCGTATCTGAGCCGAATATGAACTCTGAATGGTCTGTAGTAAATCATCATTACCTAAAACGGCTGATGACACTAAAATCACCAACAAATCTCCCACCCTATTTTAGTGTAATCCTTGATTTACTAAAATATATATAATGATATATACAAGTATGTTAAAACAAACATAACGAAACAAATAAATGCATAAATGAAAATGTATTGCGATTGAATTTTCATCTTAGTTTAATACACATTCCAAATATTCAAGAATCGGGATGTCATAACGATTAAACCCGTTAACTCATTTGAATACCTGAAGATACTATACACATAAGTTTCTACAACACTCTATTATTCGTAACTTGACACTATTACAAGCCATATGTTCTAATCCATTAATGAACATATAGGAAGCCAAGTCCAAGCTTCTTGAAGCGAAAAAACTTCATGTTCACATAGGTGGTCCTTTTAGTCCTGCACCTGCATTTGCAATTTTTTAAAAGAACCATTAAGAAGATATACTTCAACCTAACCATCACTTGCAGGTCTGAACACATACCTCGAGAAGATAAACACACGTGTTCCAATCTCTAACTATGAGCTTTCCACATTGAATTTAGGTTATAACATTATATTATAAGGAAATTAGGTATCTCATGGGCAATAGATTTAGATGGACTTTAATCCCATCCATATCACTGACTTATTCGCTAAGTCACTAGCTAAACCCTTTGTCAAGTGGTTAGCTAATTTATGTTGTGACCGAACAAACTCAATAGAAATCACACCATTCATGATTAACTCCCTAATCATACTATTTCTAACACCTAAGTGTCTAGACTTGCCATTATATATTTGACTATAAGCTTTAGCCAATGTGGCAACACTATCATAATGGATAGAAATCAGTGTTATTAGTTTCGGCATATTGGGATCTCATGTATCAAGTTTCTTAGCCATTCTACTTCTTTACCAGTAGCAGCCAATGCTATAAACTCAAACTTCATAGTAGAACCAGTGATGCGTGTTTGCTTCTTAGAAGCCTATGAAATGGAACCTCCCCCAAACAGGAACAACCATCTACTAGTAGAAGATAAATCTTCAACATGATTTATCCAACTAGCATCAAAATAAGCTTCTAACACCGAAGGATATCTAACATATGATGAACCATAATTCATAGTTGATGTGTCGTTGTGAGTAGGTATTTTATGTATCAAGTTTTACTATTTATTTATGCCAACTATACCTAAAAACAACACTTTAATGGGCAGTGTACCCGGTCAGATGGAGTTTCATGGTAAGTAGGGTGTCGATCACTAAGAGCAAGAGCATTAATTCCAAATTCTATCAGTATTTTAGTTATTTAAGTTAAACCTAAAGCTAATGCAAAAGGGGAGAGGGCTTCAACCTGAGAAAGTGGTATAGTTTTAGGTATCTAACCTAAGGTTTTGATGATAATTAACACACATAAGGCGATAGAAAAAAGATAAAGATGCAGTGAAGCCTAATGTAAGGGAAATGTATTAACCATATTTATTCCAATTAAAACGCAAGTTTGTTTATTTGTGTAATGATTACTTATCTCGAGGCGGCATATCATTCCTAGTTTTAAGCAGTACTTCTTCCTAAAATCTAGACACGCTAATTCTGTCACAATTAAACGCATTCGCATAAAGCATCCTATTTATTGATTATAATCTATCTTAGGGATTAAAGCAATGGTGATCTTATTAAACCCTAGCTCATAGAGACTTTACTAATTTACTGCTTATGGTATTTTATATAAGTGATAGTTCACTATCCAAACCAAGCCTAGGGAATCAGAACGTTATTTGTTAGAACCATTCTAGGTCACCTGCTAGTCTAACTTGTTCACTAAACCAAATGCACTATCTGATATCTAGTTAATCTACAAGCGATATCCTTAGACACGAATTTAGCAGGACTTTATTTGTAATCTTAATTCCACCTATATAAATTAATATACAAGAACTATTCGATATCTAGTTAAGCTACAGGCGATATCCTTAGATACGGATTGAACGCATATTAAAGCACATAAACGACTATCATGTGATAAACATAATCAATAACAAACGATAAATTTTAGAATCGAGATAACAAACCAAAACATTGAAATCCTTCATTAAATATGCTAATACCTAAATGGTATCAGCCAAAAACCATTGTGATGAATACAAACATAATAATCGAATCAAACAAGGTAAACTAACCAAGTTAAATGAATGATACCAAAGATTGAACGATTATCAAGAGTATATGAATTACAAGGGTTTCCATATGGATTGAAGCACTTTGGTGCACCTTCTTAGCTTCTTTTGTATTTTGAAAATCGACCTTGGTGGTTAAAAGCACACCTAAAACGAGTTTAGGATTTTGTATTTATAGAGTCTGGAAATAGGTCGATACGGCGTATTAAAAGTCTTCGATACGACATATTAGAGGTTTCTTAGAGTAGGGACCACGCTCGATATCTACCGGAATATTTTATTTCCATAGCTTGAATACGACGTGTTAGTCTTCCCTGGATACAACGCATTGATCTTGTTTCCTTCGTGGTATTTTGTGAAGTGCAAGCACAAATACACCGTATCTTCCTTGATGGATATGGCGTATTGGATGTCAGAATCAGTTTTCTTCATATTTCTTTGTTTAAGCTCCAGAATGCGTGTCTGTTAGTTAACTTTCACCAAGTACTCCATAATTACTACAATTCTCAAATACAAATGATTAAGTAGCAATTTTTTGCAATAATTATATAAAATGGGTTATTTTCATAGGATAAATAATGCTATAAGTGACTTTATTTGATGTCATCAAATATCCCACCACTTCAATCCTACTTGTCCTCAAGTAGCCTTTAAGAGTTTATGAAAATGTATCCCTAAGGATTTTCCCTTAAGCATTTGTTTGATCAATTACAAGTACACAACTAAACACCTCACGAAATAGGAAGATGAAAACACTCAAATCACTCAACTAATCTATGTAGTAACATGTAACTAATTCACTCAATTGCTCGACCGTGACGAGTATTCTATCATAGGCTTGGCAAGGATACATATCTCCACCACTAGAGCTAAGGAGTAACAAGTTTATAAAGGTAAAATGGGTTTTTATTATAAGGCTAAGGGTTGATCATTCTACAATATTTCACCAAAAGTACCACAGCAACAAGGCAGCTGAAACACACATACATGGACATAACGACGGAATGGACATGTGTGTTCGATCATATTCTCATTCGAGTTTAACCAAGGGTTAAGATGAAGAATGATATATGGTAGGGATCTTCTAACTTTCACCAATAGTAATAAACCAACAAGTCAGCTAAATCATGTATACATAGCTGTAACGACAGAATAGACATGCATGTTCAATCACATCCTCATTCGTGTAAAATCCATAGTTAATGATTAGGAAAGGAAAATAAATTATTGTTAAATAAAAATTACGAAACAAATAGATTAAGTCTAAGATATAAGTTGCTAGACACTTTTTCTTGACCATTAACATGAAAAAGACACAACTATTTACACACGCCTTGATCATAGATCAAAAACAATAACCTGATTTGGCGTTCCCGTAATGGTCAACTTCCCAATCATCTTATACTCTACATACTTTTACAAGATAAGTGGCGATATCTACCACTTTATACAAAACTTTACATCATTGACTTATAGACGTATCAACGAATAATCGATCCTTCATATAATTCCTTCTGTCTAAGCTTTTGCGAAACGATTATCTTCAAACTTTCCTCCTCTTTTTTGTTGCGATTTTTCTAATTTTTTTGTCTTTTTTCATATACTAACTACGAAACTCGGTGTAATTTCACCATTTACACGATCATAATAACTCTGGATAATTCTCTGTTCTTTGGACCTACCAATAATTGTGTTGGTAGTAAAAATACATGAGTTTTGACTACTTTATACATTCCCATTTGCAATGTACAAATTTCTTCCTAATCGTACCAAAGATAGAAAATGACACAAGACTCGAGAAATACATACTTTACACTTTAAGCAACTAGCAACTGATAAATGGACTTAATCTAACAGGATAGGCTAAGCTGTAAAGGTGTAACAAAATGAACAGTTGGTGTTATTCCTAAAGGATTGGCTCTATTGGTTTTTCTAGGGATATCTTACTCTTAAGATAAGAATAAACAAATGGTTTATACAGGGATTTAACTAACAAGTGTAGTTAGTTAATAAAATAACATATAAAGGCTTTTTGGGTGTAATCCTAGAAATTTACCAATTTAAACAAGTTACTCCATCTAAATCCATAGTACTCATTTTTTTGGTCTCGAAAAGATATACCAAGCCAAGTTCTAAAGTCTACAACATCACTGGCACACTCATATTTTTGTGGAATTTAGGTAAACATTTGGAAATGGATAAGGTTAAATACTCACAATATCTAATAAGGGTTATTGTGTGCAGGTTATGTAACAAGTAATTTCACAAAAGTATGCTTGATTTTATTTTAAATTTGAGCATAATTTAAGCATTTTATGTGAAAAATAAGACATGTATACATTCTAATTCCCATCCCCCTACTTGAATTATACAACGTCCTCGTTGTATAGATAAAATATTAAAATAAGGAATTAAAAGAATTAGAATGAGAAACTCCCCTGATATTTTGCTCGGCACATTCTCCAAGTTGAGTTTACGAGCAAGAATGTGTGTTGAACAACCGTCTTGAGATTTCAAGACTCTAACACTTTAAGATTTCTAGATTTATAAATACTTCACCAACCTTGTTGATTTCTTTCCAGCGAGGTCCTGTATAAATTCTTAGAAAACAAATGCAATTTCTTTCTCTATGTATTTGCCGGTTAGACTCGAAATAAATAACTAAAACTGTACAGGAAGTTGATACGCCGTATCCATACCCCAGGCTACGCCATATTGATACCTGTGTCGAATACGCTGTATTTGTTTAACAAATATGCCGTATCGACTAGTCTGACAATAAAGTTTAAATAACCGAAAAATAAAGACTGGATAACGTCCAGATAGTCAATACGCCTTATCCATAGGGCTTGGATATGCCATATAGACAGTCTGGGAAGACAAACTTGATAAGAAAATTTGAAATTACATTTCGGGTTGTCTCCCGGCAAGCACTTTTGTTTATAGAAAAGTCTTTAAGTTGGACTTTCCCCACTTTAATCGCATCCTTATGAAACAATTTGGGGTCTAACGGGATGCCAAATGGCACATACAAATTCTTGATTAGGAAAATGAATGACTTCCATTTGTTAAGATGATTCCAAATCATGATATTAAAATTTAATTCCTTGATAAAAGTTTTAGTTTTAAAAAATTTATTAGATGTATCATGACTTGTTTCCAAAAGCTTATTTGACCTTTGTGCATAGGCACCATCATCAGTATTTAATACATTACCTCCCGAAGACTGTTTAATATAGATTTTATCATCATCATTGTTCTTATCTGATTTTGAATCATAGAGATAAATTATGTTAAAAGGAAATAGATCATTAAAGTACAAAATGTTTTGTTCCACTTCATCATATTCGGACAATGATGTTTCAACTTTCAAATCAAATTAATCGATATGTTGAGGCTTTAAAGTAGGTTTAGTTAAGAAATCTGATTTAGACGTTAGAGCATCATTGTAAACAATGGCTAAAAATTCATTCCAAATTTTTTAAAGAAGTCTAAATCATTAAAATAACTGACCATAGGCTCGTGTAATGGAAACGAAGGCATGTTGACTTTGTCATTATTATTTTTTGAATCTGTTTTTAAATTAATCTTGTAGGATCGATGTACTCTAATATGTTGAACCTTTAGCTTGTAAAGGATATTACTACCTTGAATAAATCCAAGATAATAACTATGAAATGCTGACACAGAATACTATCAACTATGCGGAATCTAATTGATAATAT
>BQNB010193588.1:0-11524 GCA_026074375.1 Tanacetum coccineum
TTGGCTCAAATCAAACCCTTTTTGACTAAATCTACACCAAACAGTCAGCTTATTTCATCAAACAGTGAAAGACACTAGGACATAAGTTACAATCTCAACAACAATATACTAATCACATATCCATAGATCTAACAACAACAACAATCCAGATGCTTCATTTAAATATGCATATTGTCTAACACGTATAATACCATAATCAGCTAACTTATGGGTGTGTTTGTTTCGGCTTATATAGTGAGCTTATGGCTTATTTGGTTTTGGGCTTATGTTTCACAAGCTCTTTTTGTGGCTTATTTTGAACCTTTTCGGCTTATATAAGTTCATTATGACATAATGAACTTATATAAGCCTGTAATGAACTTATATATGCCGAAAAGTTTCAAAATAAGCCACGAAAAATAAGCCCGGAACCAAATAAGCCAGAAGCCGGGTCCTTATAATGATACTAAGGGGATGTTTGTATAACCTTATTTGTTTATTTGATCTCAGGTTATATTACATAAGCTCAAATTTTCCGGCTTACTTTGAGGCTTACAAACTTATATAAGTTTATTATCGTAAGCATCAAAATAAGCTTAAAAATTTGAGTATATGTTTTCAATTTTTATAAACATAAATACAAAAAATGCAGATCAAACTCACAGATTTACAAAACTAATTCACCTCAATAAACAACTGCTGACGTCATCAAGTTACACATATATATAATAAATAAACAAGAGCCAAATATAACTCACCAGATCTATACACGATCCACGCAATGCAACACAAATCACACTCTCAAATCATCTTGTTAATTTGGCGCGCTTTCTCTCTCTAGAAAACCTCACTTTCTCTCTCTAAAGATATGTATATTATTATTTAACTGCAGTTAAATAAGCAGTGTTGAATAGATATTTATCCGTATCATCGAAAAATAAACACTCGGAATTAATTTGAGACATATTGTTTGTAGTGTGTGTTTTTGATAAAAAGTGTATATGTGTGTGAAAATAGAAAAGAAGATGTTGGGTTTTATAGAAAATAAAGGGATAAATTTTTAATTTTTTTATAGGAAACGACTTCATTTACTCGGTCTTCTACACGACCCAAACAATTGCAAAAGTTGGGGGGACTAGTCTAGTTCGGTCGAGGTAATGGGACGACCGACCTTAGTTGCTTCCACATGGGACGACCGACCGAAGGTCGACCTTACCATTACATTCAGTCTTAACAATCTAAATCATCGAAAGACCACCACAATGAAAACTTGACAACATCCATTGTTCTCATATTCAAAGATCTAATCAAATCCTGCAAAACATAATTAGACATAATTAGAATATAATTAGACTATACAATTAATGTAGTAAACTTTCTATAATGAATTTTTTGTTTTCAACAATTTGTTGAATATTTCAATAATGATTGCCATTTATATATAATTTAGCCATTTATGTCATGTATAATTTAAATATACAATTTAATTTAGTCAAGAACATTTAATGATTGTCATTTATACAATTAAAAGTATCACAATGATCAAATTCAAAATTATAACAAATTTGTTCCCTAAAATACATTTTTATTTGGTTTCCTAAAATACATTTTCAGTTTCAACATTTTTGTTTCCTTAACAATCTAAATCATCGGAAGCCCACCACAATGAAAACTTGACAACATCTTTTGTTATCATATTCAAAGATCTAATCAAATCCTGCAAAACATTATTAGACATAATTAGTATATAATTAGACTATACAATTAATGTAGTAAATTTTCTATAATAAATTTTCTGTTTTTAACAATTTGTTGAATATTTCAATAACATTCAATGATTGCCATTTATATATAATTTAGCCATTTATGTCCCGTATAATTTATATATACAATTTAATTTAGTCAAGAACATTTAATGATTGCCATTTATACAATTAAAAGTATCACAATGATCAAATTCAAAATTATAACAAATTCCTTTTCATTTTGTTCCCTAAAATACATTTTCATTTGGTTCCCTAAAATACATTTTCAGTTTCAACATTTTTGTTTCCTTAACAATCTAAATCATCGGAAGCCCACCACAATGAAAACTGGACAACATCCTTTGTTATCATATTCAAAGATCTAATCAAATCCTGCATAACATAATTAGACATAATTAGAATATAATTAGACTATACAATTAATGTAGTAAATTTTCTATAATAAATTTTCAGTTTTTAACAATTTTTGAATATTTCAATAACATTCAATGATTGCCATTTATATATAATTTAGCCATTTATGTCCTGTATAATTTATATATACAATTTAATTTAGTCAAGAACATTTAATGATTGCAATTTATACAATTAAAAGTATCACTATGATCAAATTCAAAATTATAACAAATTCCTTTCCATTTTGTTCCCTAAAATACATTTTCATTTGGTTCCCTAAAATACATTTTCAGTTTCAACATTTTTGTTTCCTTAACAATCAAAATCATCGAAAGACCACCACAATAAAAACTTGACAACATCCTTTGTTCTCATATTCAAAGATCTAATCAAATCCTGCAAAACATAATTAGACATAATTAGAATATAATTAGACTATACAATTAATGTTGTAAACTTTCTATAATGATTTTTCTATTTTCAACAATTTGTTGAATATTTCAATAACATTCGATGATCGCCATTTATATATAATTTAGTCATTTATGTCATGTATAATTTAAATATACAATTTAATTTAGTCAAGAACATTTAATAATTGTCATTTATACAATTAAAAGTATCACAATGATCAAATTCAAAATTATAACAAATTCCTTGTCATTTTGTTCCCTAAAATACATTTTCAGTTTCAACATTTTCGTTTCCTTAACAATCTAAATCATCGAAAGACCACCACAATAAAAACTTGACAACATCCTTTGTTCTCATATTCAAAGATCTAATCAAATCCTGCAAAACATAATTAGACATAATTAGAATATAATTAGACTATACAATTAATGTAGTAAACTTTCTATAATGAATTTTTTGTTTTCAACAATTTGTTGAATATTTCAATAACATTCAATGATTGCTTTGTTTAGTGATGATGTGGCATTAATGTAGGTGAGTCATCATTATAGACCTTCACAAAGCATAGCCCATTCTGGTATATCCGTTAGTAAGATAATATCCCCATTTTATATGTCATCGTCGTTAGCCACGAAATGGAATCTGGTGCTTTTCTATTTAAGTTCATTTAAAACAGGGATTGACGTAAAAACGTTAATGTATTGTTCGAACCGCAACACAAAGAAGGCGTGCCAAATCCATAAATCTTGTGAGGCAACCGCTTCAAACAAAATGAATGGCTCTGACCCGGAATCACCCCTACTGAATTGAGCACGATATGCTTGTGGATATTGAGCCCATAACCATTTTTTACAGTCTATGCTGCCTATCATACCAAGAAACCCATGTTTGTTCTCGTGAAAAGTGTAGAGTTTTTCGACGTCAGTTTGCGTAGGCCTTCGCAAATACTCCTCGCCATATAACTCTATAACCCCGTTACCGAAATGCATCAAACAATCACGAGAAGTTTTTTTTTATTGTGTCACCGATTTTGTAAATATTCGGTCTAGAGAATCTGGATCAGCTGCCGTTATGCTAGTTGGCGAATCAGGAGGTACACTTCACTAAAGCAGAGATGCCAGCTTTTCCAACAGCATCACACCCTTCTTGAAAATAAGGGCAGTTAGCAGGACAATCTCGAACCAATTCGGTGACAGCGATGTTCATTCGGAATTGTTTACGAAATAAATAGGCGTTGAAAATGTTTTTTTAGCAAAGTAAGCTAGCACTAGACGGTCATGAGCACTGTAACGATCTCTAGGCATATAGCTTCGTTGGTATTTTTGGATTGTAGGAGTAGATGCTTGTAATAACCAAAGCAGCGTCTATTAAAAAACCAAGAGAGTAACTATTCACTTTCGTTTATCCATCGTATTCATCGAAAAAATAAACACTCGAATTAATGTGAGACTTATTGTTTGTAGTGTGTGTTTTTGCATAAAAAGTGTATATGTGTTTGAAAATAGAAAAGAAGATGTTGGGTTTTATAGAAAATAAAGGGATAAATTTTTAATTTTTTTATAGGAAACGACTTCATTTACTCGGTCTTCTACACGACCCAAACAATTGCAAAAGTTGGGGGGACTAGTTAGTTGGTCGAGGTAAATGGACGACGTCCTTGTTGCTTTCCACATGGGACGACGGACCGGGAAGGGCGACCTTACATTACATTCGTCTTAACAGTTAACATCAATGAAAGACCACCACATGAAACACTTGACACCAATCCATTGTTCTCATATTCAAGACCTAATCAAATCCTGCAAAACATAATTAGACATAATTAGAATATAATTAGACTATACAATTAATGTAGTAAACTTTCTATAATGAATTTTTTGTTTTCAACAATTTGTTGAATATTTCAATAATGATTGCCATTTATATATAATTTAGCCATTTTTGTCATGTATAATTTAAATATACAATTTATATTAGTTAAGAACAGTTAATGATTGTCAATTTATACAATTAAAGTATACAATGGTCAATTCAGAATTATATCCAAATTCTTTGCCATTTTGTTCCCTAAAATCCTTTTCATTTGGTTCCATAAAATACATTTTCGTTTCCAAATTTTTTGTTTCCTTAAACAATTATAAATCATCGGAAGCCCACCACAATGAAAACTTGACAACATCCTTTGTTCTCATATTCAAAGATCTAATCAAATCCTGCAAAACATAATTAGACATAATTAGAATATAATTAGACTATACAATTAATGTAGTAAATTTTCTATAATAATAATCTTGTTTTTGACAGTTTTGAATATTTCAATAACATTCAATGATTGCCATTTATATATAATTTAGCCATTTATGTCCTGTATAATTTATGTATACAATTTAATTTAGTCAAGAACATTTAATGATTGCCATTTACACAATTAAAAGTATCACTATGATCAAATTCAAAATTATAACAAATTCCTTTCCATTTTGTTCCCTAAAATACATTTTCATTTGGTTCCCTAAAATACATTTTCAGTTTCAACATTTTTGTTTCTTCACAATCTAATAATCATCGAAAGACCATCACATAAAAATTGAACAAAACATCCATTATTCTCATATTCAAATATCTAATCAAATCTGCAAAATATATTTAGACTATAATTAGAATATATATAGGATATACAAGTAATGTAGTAAACTTTCTTTAAATGAATTTTCGTTTTCAACAATTTGGTTGTAATATTTCAAATAATGATGCCATTTATATATAATTTAGCCATTTTGTTATGTATAATTTATTATACATTAATTTAGTCAAGAATACTTAATGATTGTCATTTATACAATTAAAAGTATCACAATGATCAAATTCAGAATTATAACAAATTCCTTGCCATTTTGTTCCCCAAAATACATTTTCATTTGGTTCCATAAAATACATTTTCAGTTTCAAAATTTTTGTTTCCTTAACAATGTCAAATCATCGAAAGCCCACCTACAATGAAACTTGACAACATCCTTTGTTATCATATTCTAACGATCTAATCAAATCCTGCAAAACATAATTAGACATAATTAAAATATAAGTAGACTATACAATTAATGTAGTAAAATTTCTATAATGAATTTTCTCTTTTTAACAATTTGTTGAATATTTCAATAACATTCTATGATTGCCATTTATATATAATTAGCCCATTTTATTTTCCTGATAATTTATGTATACAATTTATTTAGTTCAAGAACATTTAATCGATTGCCCATTTATACAATTAAACAGTATTTCACATTGATCAAATTCAAAATTATAACCAAAATTCCTTTATTTTTTGTTCCCTAAAATACATTTTTCATTTGGTTCCCTAAAAATATATTTTCAGTTTCAAATTTTTGTTTCCTTAACATTCTAAATCATCGAAAGACCACCAAAATAAAAACTTGACAACATCCTTTATTCTTATATTCAAATATCTAATCAAATCCTGCAAAATATAATTAGACATAATTAGAATATAATTAGACTATACAACTAATGTAGTAAACTTTCTATAATGAATTTTCTGTTTTCAACATTTTGTTGATTTTCAATAATGATTGCATTTTTATATATTATTTAGCCATTTATTGCTATGTTAATTGTAAATATACAATTTAATTTAGTCAAGAAAAACATTTAATGATTGTCTTTTATAACAATTAAAAGTATCCACAATGATCAAATCAGAACATTATAACAAATTCCGAGCATTTTGTTCCCAAAATAACATTTTGCATTTGGTTACTAAAAATAAGTTTAGTTTAAACATTTTTGTTTCCTTAACAATGTAAATCATCGGAAGACCGCCACAATGAAAACTTGACAACATCCTTTGTTATCATATTCAAAGATCTAATCAAATCCTGCAAAACATAATTAGACATAATTAAAATATAAGTAGACTATACAATTAATGTAGTAAAATTTCTATAATGAATTTTCTGTTTTCAACAATTTGTTGAATATTTCAATAACATTCAATGATTGTCATTTATATTTAATTTAGCCATTTATGTCCTGTATAATTTAAATATACAATTTAATTTAGTCAAGAACATTTAATGATTGCCATTTATACAATTAAAAGTATCATAATGATCAAATTCAAAATTATAACAAATTCCTTTCCATTTTGTTCCCTAAAATACATTTTCATTTGGTTCCCTAAAATACATTTTCAGTAACATTTTCATTTCCTTAACAATCTAAATCATTGAAAGACCACCACAATGAAAACTTGACAACATCCTTTGTTCTCATATTCAAAGGTCTAATCAAATCCTGCAAAACATAATTAGATATAATTAGAATATAGTTAGACTACACAATTAATGTAGTAAACTTTCTATAATGAATTTTCTATTTTCAACAATTTGTTGAATATTTCAATAATGATTGCCATATATATATAATTTAGTCATTTATGTCATGTATAATTTAAATATACAATTTAATTTAGTCAAGAACATTTAATGATTATCATTTATACAATTAAAAGTACCACAATGATCAAATTCAGAATTATAACAAATTCTTTGCCATTTTGTTCCCTAAAATACATTTTCATTTGGTTCCCTAAAATACATTTTCAGTTTCAACATTTTCGTTTCCTTAACAATCTAAATCATCGGAAGACCACCACAATGAAAACTTTGCAACATCCTTTGTTCTCATATTCAAAGATCTAACCAAATCCTGCAAAACATAATTAGACATAATTAGAATATAATTAGACTACAATTAATGTAGTAAACTTTCTATAATGAATTTTCTGTTTTCAACAATTTGTTGAATATTTTAATAACATTCAATGATTGTCATTTATATATAATTTAGCCATTTAGGTCCTGTATAATTTAAATATACAATTTAATTTAGTCAATAACATTTAATGATTGACATTTATACAATTAAAAGTATCACAATGATCAAATTCAAAATTATAACAAATTAGTCAACGTCGGCGAAGATTCTGGCAATATAGACGGCGGTGACAACAGCGGTTCTACAAAAATCTACAAGATAAACTTTATAACAAAATTTACAAAATAATCATTTATACAATATTATAACTTTAAGAATATACCATTCTAATTTACGGAAACGGTGACCATGTGTATTACAGATCTATAAACAAAACCTTCAAAACATAAATAATAGTCATAGATATATTATAAAACTCAAAAAATACCTCATATCTTAAAAACCTCTTTTGATGACCGTGAGTTTTGGCGGTCTCTTTTATGTGGTGGTTGGGCTCACGGCGGAGTGGTGGTTTCAATGGTGCTTCTCTTTTCTCGCAAGTTTGATTTTTCAGGCGAGTTTGATTTTTCCGGCGAGTTTGATGACGATGGCGGTTTGGTGACGACGACGGTGGCGAGGAGGGATGGTGGTGGAGGAGGGTTCTGCTTTTGCTAAGTCATAGGGTGGTGGCGGCGGTTATGGTGTGTTTAATAGGCTAAGAGAGATAAATAGGATATGTATTGAGATAGGTATTGAGATATAGAGAGATAAGAGGATATGTGTATTTTTTTGTATTGATATGTGATGGTTCGGTGTGTGAGGTTTATATATGAGCAAAGATGACAAAAGATGCCAAAAAGATTCCTACTTTCAACCTTTCAAGAATGGGTAGAATTTCCATTATAAAGTAGTATAGATATGTGAATTGCATGAATTATTTAGTTGGATACTTCCTTTTACATAGCCATTTATGTATATATTTATCGTAATATTGCTACTAGTTAGAAATTTTGCTTGCACTTGTATTTCTAACTCGGTTTTGTAGCAAAATCCCATAACCTCGATCCCTTGGTGCCCCAAACGAGAGGGAGCATACATCAAGGGGGGGGGTCTTGGCATCGTCGATTTTATTCTTTCTTCTTACTCGACGATAACTTTTTGGATCGACAATAAAGGGGTGAGAAGAAATAAAAATTAAAACTCATTAATAACTTGCAACTTTTATTTTAATATAAAAGGAGATTATATTTTGTCATCATCAAAAAGGGAAAGACCGTTAATACATATAATTTCTAAAAACGTTATTTATATTTTTCGACCTCTTTACGTTTTGAAAATGACAAAATATAAAAACATTTACGATAAAAATAAATGTTTACGTGTTATTAATCGTAAACTTCCATTTTGACGTAAATCACTTAAGGTATGTATAAACAAATCATTAAACATTATTAGTGATCAAGAAATTAATCTTTCTTAAACATTACATTTCTACTAAAGTATTTTTACAAAAATAAAAATATACAAAATATTTATTTAATTATAAAAGAAATGTTTTATTTAAATATAAAAATTCAAATTTGATTTTCCCTCCAAAATGGAAACTTTTACACCAGATCTAACCTTTCACACTACAGGACAAAAATGGGAACGTCTACCTAGGGCGACCCTCTGATAGGCAGGATGGCCCCTAGATATATCCGGGACCGGATGGACCGCCCCACAGGAGACATTGCCCAGTCCTGGCTATAAATATTGCATTATTCCTTGCAGATTTTTGGATCTCTTAGCATGAATTTTTTAGCTCTCTTTCTCTCACTAAAACCTTCTTTCTCTCTCTAAATTTCTTGATCACTAACATAGTTTAATCTTGTTTCAAGTGATCTAATCTCATCTTCTTCCTTCTTCTATCAAGTGCAAAAGAAGAAGACTCGTATTCGCCAAGAAACGAAGTGTTATAGATTAGTGATTTCTTCCATCTTCTTCTAAGATCCATACCTCTATTTTCTTGATCTTGTGTTGTTGTGTAAAATCGAATAGTGTATAAATTCGATAGTGTAGCTTGTGTGTTGGTTAGTATTTTAGTCCTTAAATTACATTGGTGAAGTGGCAGATTGGTTTTGTAGAATATGGTTTTCTTACAAATCTAGCACACATAGAACTCGAAATATAGAAGAGAGAATAAAGAAAGGACGATGGAGGTATTTGGATAATATTTTACTTAAGCATAAAGAGGATAGAATTTCTCTTACAAAACACACACTCACACCCTCTCAATGTGTAGAGAGGGGATATATATGTCCTCTGATTGGTGCCAAACTACACCTTAAAATACATATAATATATAATAAAATATAAAATATATATAGTAAGTGTAATCTAAAACACAATCAATGAAACCAGGAGCAGTAGTATAGAATGTTCCCGGGTCGTTTATCCCCAACGAGGCTGTACTGGAAAATCGATACAGTCGGAAGATTTGAGTTGGAAGGAGAGAAATGATTTGAGAGTGCAGGAAGTTAAATTAAGCGTAAAATAAAAACTACCATGAATCCTAACCGTCCTAAAACTGTTTTCACTAATAATGACTCGACTTAGCAATCATGTACTCAAGCAAACAATTAACTAGGGTTTACAAATGTGATAACAATAATGTAATAAAAATTAGTACATACAAGGAAGGTTAAGGCGATCTGGGTGTAACATTTTGGGGGGTGTAAACAATGCTCTTCATTAATAATCCGGAATCCACTAGAAAATTACGAGAACCGCGCAAATGATAGGCTCAAAGGGTTGTACTAGGGGTATCTTGCACTAAAAATGAGTGTGAAGCAAAGGTGTGAGGGTAGTTATATGATCAGGGTGACCATCATAACTATACAAAATGCAGGCTAAAAACATGGGTTTATCCTAATGTCTCTTATCATTTAGCAAATCCTAATCATACCAATGTGATCTCACTAGCGGTCTCAGGATGCATCACTAAAACAAGTTCTAGAATTTAATATACTACCGGTACACTCTCATAATCCTAATTGATACCAATGCTCCAGAAAAAGCGACAAAACCACACATGCTCGATCAAATCCATGAACGAGACACATGCGATTGGTCATTCCTTAACTCGAGCAAGCTAAAGATTAAAATTATATAAAAGCATCAAATATGAATGCTTAATTCCTAAAGATCTAAAGGCGAACCTCACATTTTTAGGGTGGAATTTTTTTAGAGTGGTAGGGTTTTTGTGCTAGTCATATAACTCTATCCTTGAGATGCTATTAATACTAAGTTTTCATTGGTATGTGCTATAAAAAAAATAAATTTGGATTAAAATTACTATCTACGCTACGTTTTAGTATATTACTCATCTTTTTAAGGACAAAGCAAATGCAATTGAAGGAATAGTTTCTAAGGCTTTATTTTTCCCTACACTTATTTTGAACATTGTCCTCAATGTTCTACAAGTATCTGAAAAACTAATAAAGGGAAAGTAAGAAAAGCGATAGAAACTAATACTCTCCTAGTTTTGCTCAATATTGGAGAAGAAACAAGATAAACCGGCTAAATCGTCATCCAAGAATCGTCCATGTGAAAATCCTAAGAACTTCCGGGCTTCTCCTTATCATATATAACCTACAAATCAAAGACAAGAAACAACAATACCAAGCGTAAAATCCATGGGTGAATGATATACAACCCTAAAAATTTTGAATTAAAATCCTAGTAAAGCAATAAAGATAGAATGAGTGTACTAACGTAAATGTGGCTTTCTGGAAGGGTTAGGAAAATTAAAAATTCTAGAAATTACACAAAAATAAATTTTCAAAAATTCAAAAAACATGAAAAAATTTGACTGCAGGCTAGTGACGCCATCAAGAATAATCCTGACGCCGTCTCCAGTGTCTGTAAAAATTCTTTCTTCATTTTCTTGGAAAAATTCCTTCAACGTATATCCTATTAGTTATTTCCTAGAAAAATTTTCTACATAGGCCACAAAAACGATTAGTAAAAACATATGACTCGAAACAAACAAACGACACAAGATGCGAATTAAACTAAACTATTTATTTTACATGTATGAAATGGTTATTAGAAATCGGATATTTTCCCCTACACTTATTTGATGCAAAATACCTTTGATTGTAATTAAGACGGAGTTAAAGAAAAAACAAAGCATGATCACATAATTCAAA
>BQNB010193589.1:0-11524 GCA_026074375.1 Tanacetum coccineum
TAAAGTGATGTTATGATAACCTGGGTTTTTTGGGGTGGTGTTAAAGCTGACGTGGCACCCAAAAAATGGTGTTATGGTGTTAGGGCAAATTGACTCTTATAGTTTCATACTTTAATTTTTTTACCATTTTGAGTACTCTAAAATTTTATACCATAAGTGGCCACTGAACTTGAGATTTTATACCATTTTAAGTACTTTTTAATATAACATATGCGTTTTCGACCGTGCGTTTCCGCCGTTTTCGACCGTTTTCACCGATTTCGTTTGTTTTCGAACATTTTCGTCCGTTTTCAAACAATTTCGTCTATTTTGACAGTCTTCGACTCTTTTCTCCCGTTTTCGACCGTTTTGACCGATTTCGATCGTTCTCGACTGATTTTGTCGGTCTTCGACCTTTTTCGGACGAAAACAATCGAAAACAGACAAAATCAGGTGGAATCGGTCAAAATCGGCCAAAAACGATCGAAAACGGACGCAATCAGTCAAAATTGGTCAAAAATAGTCGAAAGTGGTCGAAAACGAACGTAACTGGTTGAAAAGTGTCGAAAATGGACAAAATCTGTCGAAAACGGCGGAAAACGGACGAAATCGGTCAAAATAGACGAAATCAGTCGAAAACGGTCGAAAAGGAACGTAACTGGTAGATAACTATCGAAAACGAACGAAATCGGTTGAAAAGGGCAGATAACGGACGAAATCAGTTGAAACGTTCGAAAGCGGTCGAAAACGAACGAAACGGGCGAAATCAGCCGAAAACAATCGAAAAAAGGACGAATCGGTTCGAAATACTGGTCTTCGGACGGAAAAAACTGCGAACGAAATTAGTCCGGTTTCGAACGGACGACGGAAAGGGAAAAACGGTCGGGTCGAATTTTCGTCTCTCGGATTCTTTCGCGAAGACGGACCAACAGAAATCGGCCGAAATCGCATGTCATTTTGAGTGGCAGAGCTATATAGGAGGTCTGTATAACTGGGGAATATAAAGCGATAAGGGCCTGGGCGGGGGATACATCGGCGATGGGAGGTTATATAGGTTGAGGGTGGTATGTATGGGGGTAGTTTTATGGGATGTGGTAGGTTTCGAGTTTGGACTTGGGGCAGGGGTGGGATGCCCTCTCAGGGTCTCGAGTGGGCTGGGGGAGGGGGGAAGTGGGAGCGATACTGGGGCAGGTGTAGGTGACGTGCCAACAACTTCAGCAAAAATTATATCAGTTGATATGTTTAAGAGATCATACAGCTTGGGAACAGATGGTCAATTCTTTTTAATCTACAAAATAGTTTGGGGTTTTGTTAAGGGTTCTGGATAGTCAGGAAGCCCATGGTTACCGTGCAAACTCGTCATCCATACTTCACAGTATTAAGTCCTTATTGCTACTTATTTCCTTTACGGGCTGGAAGCGCTTCACGTAGCAGCTTTGATTCATACTGTGGCGTTATCAGCAGGCGTTGGCTGGCTTTTCTGCTTGTCTGGGGCGGTCGTGTGAGTGAGGGTCTGGTGGTGGTCGTGACGCCTACAGGGCCTCGGTTAGATCCATCATGTTGTTTTTTATAAAAGATTAGGATGGACCATCACCATAATAATTTTACTATGTAAATTAGAGTGGTAGCAGCTAGTTGAGAGGTGGGGGTAATAATGGTTTAAAAACCGTCTGATATAAGCAACAAATAAAGAATGGGTCAAACAACCCAGCTTGGTTTCCTTGTTATCCAGGTATACAGAACAAACATCTTTTTTTCTGGAGACTATGAAGTATCGAAATCTTTTTAACTATCTAGGAGGTTTATGTACTTATACTCCACGTTTGGACAAACTTTTCCATGTTCGGGGGAGTTTGGCAAATTTGGTCAAGGCCCACCGGGAGGATAAAACAGTTACTCGCCACGTTTTCTCAGCCCAAATCAACCCATCTAAGAAGTAATAGTGCTAAAACAGGCACCTATAATAGGTAATGTGCTGTTCTAAACGCTCATGCTGTAATAGGCATAGACGCAGTAGATAATGTCTAAACAAGAAGATATTTGGTAATCTTATTTGTACCTGAGGTTCGGAGGTTTCGCTTCTACGAGCGTCTTTTAAGAGCCGGGGTCTCCAGGCCAGTCCTCTTCACAAACATTGCGCATGTATGGGTGTAGTGAGGGGTGTGGATATGGGAATGACGACTCATACAGAGGGGAATATAAAATAAAAATAATAAAAATAAACAGACGGCGGTGAGGGTTCTCAGCTCCAGTAGATAAGAGGTATTTGCTCAGCGATGCATTATTTATATCAAAATCAGATACACTGGCTTCTATAGCAAATTGAATATTATTTATTGCTAGCCGTTTGGTGCTTACCGGGTCTAGGGAAGTGATTGCCTAAGGGGGCGGTATCCAAGTATGACGTTGATTCGTTCAAGACGCTGACTTGGGGAAGGAGAGTGTAACGTCTCATATCACTCACTTTGTAGGAGGTCTGAGGTCGTTAGAGGGAAGTGAGAGCGGGCGGCGGGAGTCGATGGAATGCGTTTCGCCAAGGGTAGTTACTCTCGACTCTCAAATTTGCACTCCTTGTTGGGAAAAATGACCCCAAAATATCATATACTACTCGAATTTCATTAATTTTCTTTCTTTAAACTTTTTTAAGGGATACTTGATTTGGTTTTGGGTTAATATAAGTAGTATATTATATATTATTATTTATATATACCTAAAGCGAGAAGTCAAACATCTAAACCTGTCGTAACATTGGTTTACTCACGAAAACCTAGGAAATCTAAAAATAATGTTCCTGTTAGCAAATATAAGGTTCTTAAATCTATATCTGCTAACAAAAAAGAACCCAGTCAATCTTGGGGATCCATAGTTTCCGATGTTCTTAAACTAGTGTATCAAGTGGAGAACAAGAATTCTAAAAAGAATAATGGCATGTATTATCCCCGCTTCACCAAAGTCATTGTAGACTACTTCATGGCAAAGGATCAGGCAATACCAAGGAGAAACAAGATGTTTTGGCACTATGCCAAGGATGACCTCATGTTCACCACAATAAGATTCATTTCTAAACGTCAAGACACACAGGTATACGGCACTAGTCTCCCTCAGCACTTAACAAACCAAGCCATGTTGGATTTTGAAGCCTACAAGACTTACCGTGCTTATGCTACTGGTAAAAAGACTCCAAAACCAAAATCTACAAAAAAGAAAGTTGATTCTGAATCATCTCCCAAGACGAAGCCTACTCAAGCTTCTAAAGGAAAAAAGAATCAAGACTTCAACTAAGGGAGTTATACCTGCCAAGAAGAACCAATTAGCAACAAAGTCAAAAAGGTTTAACGGTTCTATCTGAGGTTGCTTTGACTGAAGCTGAACAGATGAAGATTTCTCTTGAAAGAAGCAAGACACAACAACACAGCTCTCATGTCAGTGGTTCAGGTGCAGATGAAGGAACTAGTGTCACACCAGGGGTTCTCGATGTACCTTCTTATGATTATGAGGCTGAGTAAATCTCTTGGAAGTCCAGTGACGAGGAAGATGATGATGAAGTAAACATGGGAAATGATAATGATGATGATGTTGATAATCAAGATGATGTTGGTCAGGAATATGATGAACAAGATGATGATAATCAAGATGATGATGATCAAGAACATGATGGTCAAGATGATGAAGAGCAAGATGATGTTAATGAGCAAACTATTTTAGACAACGATGGTGATGACTTTGTTCATCCCAAGCTTTCCACTCATGATGAAGAATATAAAGAAGAAGAGGATTCAAATCCGAGGGTTCATACACCTTCTAATTATGAATCCACTGATGATGAAGAAAATGATGAAGAAATACAAGGTGCGAATGTTAAGGGAGAAGAAATGGATGAAGAGGACGAAGTGAATGAATTATATAGGGACGTGAATGTCAATCTGGAGGGAAGAGATACTAAAATGACAGATGCTCCACGCACTATTGTTAAAACTACTCAAGTAATAGAAGACACTCATGTGATCATAACACCGGTCAATCCTAAAGCTCAACAACAGAGTTTTTCTGTGTCATCTGGCTTCGTTTCTAACATGCTAAACACTAGTCCAGATACAAGTATTGACTCTATATTTAATCTTAACACGGAGTCAACTTCACTGATAGATGTTCCAATTACTACTATTGTCGAGCCACCTCTTTTGTCTACAATAACTCTTCCTCCACCACCTACCCCTCTCAACACACATCTGCAACAAACACTAACTCCTACACCAGCAACTGCTCCAAGCTCCTCCCTACAAGATCTTCCCAACTTTGGCTCTTTATTTGGGTTTGATCATAGACTAAAAATTTTGGAAACTGATTTCTCTGAACTCATGCAAACGAACCAATTTGCTGCAGCAGTTTCCTTAATTCCTGACACTGTTGATGCGTACCTTGATAACAAGATGCATGAAGCCGTCAAAACAGCTATTCAGTTACAGTCCGATAGACTCAGAAATGAAGCTCAAGCTAAAAATGCAGACTTCATCAATAAACTTGATGATAACATTAAGAAAATAATCAAGGATCAAGTCAAAGAACAAGTTAAATCATAAGTCTCCAAGATTTTGCCAAAAATTAAGAAGACTGTAAATGAATAACTCAAAGCAGAGGTTCTGACTCGTTCATCCAATTAATCTAAGACATCTCATTCTGTAGCCGCCAACCTATCCGAACTAGAACTAAAAAAGATTCTCATAGATAAGATGGAGAGTAGTAAGTCAATCCACAGATCTAATGAACAAAAGAATCTCTACAAAGCATTGGTTGACGCTTACGAAAGTGACAAACTTATACTTGACACATATAGAGAAACTATTTCTTTTAAAAGACGTCGAGATGACGAGGATAAAAATGAAGAACCCTCCACTAGATCAAACTGGGGGTCCAAGAGAAGAAGAGCAGGAAAAGAACCAGAGTTAACCAGTGCAACAAAGGAAAAGACCTCCAAGACAATTGGCAAGTCATCTGAAGGGTCCAAATCTCATCAAAAGTCTACTGACAAGTCTGCTCAAGTAGAGGAGCCAATGCAAACTGCCAAAGATTCGGAAGAACCTACAAATCAGGAGTTCAAAATAGGAGTTACTGAAGATCAACCTGATGAAGAGACCTCTTAGCTTCCTGATTGGTTTTAGAAACCAGCAAAACCTCCTACTCCAGATCATGATTGGAACAAGACTTTGCCTGATGCTCATGGACCTGTTTAACCTTGGCTAAGCTCTTTGGCCCAGATGGAAGATTACGTGAGTCGTTTTAATGAGCTAAATGGACACCCTTTGACTTTTAGCATTCGTGTATGAGAGACATGACTTAAAGTTGATACTCTAACTCTGTTATTAGCGTGTCCAAAATTTGAGCTATTGAAGGATCATGCAAGGCTGGTAGAACTTGAATAATTCCTTTGAAGAAGTCCGTACAGGGGCAACACTTGATAAATTTTGACTGAAACAACCATGAAGGTCACCAATATCTAATATATGATTCTGCAAAACCACTCATTGGATACCTAATTGTTCAAGGTTCGTATGTCATACCTTTTGATTACTTCATCAACAACGACCTTGCGTATCTAAGTGGTGATGTCTCAAGCCGAACATATATAACTTCAGTGACGAAGACCAAGGCTACAGATTATGGGAACATCAAATGGATTGAAGATTTGGTCCCTAACAGAATGTGAAGTCAAGTGTCGGTTAGCTACGACAAACATGCACTTTAGGGAATCTCACATTGGGGCCGAAAACAACAACAATTCTATGGATTTGCTACTAACAGGGAATTTGCTCGTGATGTCTACTCCAAACATAGAATCATTTCTGTCACAAAGCTTTAAATTGTTGAATGGCATAATTACAAGCATTTGGATTAGATCACTGTTTGTAGAGATGATGACAAGCTGTATACATTCAAAGAAGGCAATTTCAACAGGCTTCGCATCCAAGACATCGAAGACATGCTGCTTTTTCTTGTTCAAGGCAAGTTGAAAAATCTCACTGTTGAAGAACGCCTAGCTTTTAATGTCTCCTTGCGAATGTTTACAAGAAGCATTGTCATCCAAAGGAATGTGGAAGACCTTCAATTAGGTGTCGAGAGTTACCAAAAGAACCTCAACCTCACAAAGCCGGATACGTACAGATCAGACCTTAAACGAAGGGAAGCTTATTTAGCATACTCCAATCCCAGAGGTTTCATTTACCAGAACAAAGACAAGAAGAACATTTTGATGTGTATCGATGAACTACACAAGTTTAGTGATGGTACACTCAATGATGACCGGACTACTCTTGATGATCGTCTAAAGGGAATTCGGATGAAGTATCTGCCACAAACTATCTGGAGACAAAGTGATAGAGATAAGGCAAGAGCTATGATCCAGGTAATTGATAAATAGCTTAAGACCAGGAGGATTATGCGGAGCTTGGAGAAATTTGTTGGTGGGAGACCATACGAGGGAGACTTTCTACTGCTGCAAAGGACCATATAATATATCATATGATGTCCTCATCATAACAGGTCAGTCCTTGTACGTAATAAATAGCTTGTTAAATTTGTATATATGTAGTGTAGACATTATGGTGATATTAAGAAGTGCTCGAGTACAAAATTTTCAAAAATTTCTTAGTAAATTCAAAAATAAAAATCAAATTATTGTACTCAGCACTGTCTTATATACCCTCAAATATTAAGGGGGAGCATTAAAATGTTCCTGTTAGAGATTGTGTAACATTTTATCCCCGAATGTTTAATAAAATTGATATCCAAAATATCAAGGGATTAACATTTTAGATAAGGGGGAAAATGTGATTAAACTGAATCTAATTTGTATTGAAATGTGATCAGATAAAATGGACTCAATGCACTCCACACTTAGCATGTACTATGATTACGATGCACATGTTAAGGGGGAGCTTTTAGTGATGATGAAAAACTCTCAAAGTGTAAATCTTTTTATATTTATATCAAATACTTTGATTGAACTTTTCAATGATTTTGGCTTTGATTATGATGGAATACCCGAAAGACCGACCAGGTACTTAATTTTATGGAGTTATAAGGTGGTTAGGTATAGGTATTCAAATCCCATGATCCAGCCAGAACCAAAGGGATCTACCCAGGGATATCCACTAGATAGTGTAGAAGTCCTTAGGTATGATACAAAAGGAGAAAAAATAAGAATCAGGAAAAGTGCCGACTAAGATGGAGCTAGTACTGGAACAAACCCAACAAGGTACTAGTTATGAAGTCTTGGTAAGAGCTGAAGGGGTTGAAGAATTAAAAAGAAAAGTTAAGATAAAGGGTGAAAAGAAAGAAGCCCTCCTTACACTTAGGCAGAAACCGGGTCAATACATATGCTGTCAAGAATCACAAAGATGATTGCTGACATTGAAGACTGACATCATGGACCCAGTGATGCAATGCACAACCCTCCCTAGCCACTCAAGGTCTCTCAAAAGACTCTTGTTTCATTTCTCATGGAGATTACACGCATTTCTATCGACTTTCTCACTCTGAGTTAGTTGATATTGAAAAGGTGGCAGTCTGCTCCAGCCTCTGATCACTAAAACCAAAGTGCACTATTGAGTCTAGAGCCAAAAGAGATCATCTATAAATCTCATTAGGACACTTGTCAAAATTATGCTTGCTATCTCACACAATGTGAATAATGAGAAATATAAAGAGTCCTACGCATTATCCTTGTGATTTTGCCAGAACATCCGAGTGATACTTAAGTATTCACAGTGAAGATGGAAATCCTGCTTGAGCCAACATCAAACAAGCTCATGGTAGGTGACTTGTGCGATTCTTATGAATCAAACTTATGACAAATGGAAAGCAACATCGCGGTGCGATTCATATGAATTTAAACCTTTGTTTCAGGTTATGCATCAACGATTGAGAATTTTGGAAATGTTAAAACACTCTCGTGTGTCCCAAAACCCACTTTAGACAAGTGACACCCTCGAATTGATTTTCAAATGGATTTTTTATCAATCGGTGAGCTAGTGATCCTCACTGGTTCACTCTTATTTGTTGTCTGCTTTGAGATGTTTGGTAATGAGAAAACTGCTGGGTTTGATGAATCTAATGCCAAATATGTTAGAGAAAGATTCTATACTTCAGCTGGAAATCCTGTCAAGGATATTCTTCTTAAATTGAATCCACCTGATCACAGGTCGATCCTTATGGATTCAAAGGTTACTCCAACCAACCACGGGCGAATGATAAAGCCATATTCGTCCCCTTGCTTTATTGTTAATTGTTTCAATGCAGGATACTTAAAGATGGACATGGAGGTACATAGTTCCAGCTGACTCACAGATTCATAGCCATATGCTCATACCCGACCGACAAACATAAAGACATCATGAAAGCTTAAGTACATGTTTCAAGACTTTCGCTACTCTGATACCGTACGTCTTTCTTGAAGTGACGAAGTATTAAAGTCAAATAATTTCAAAGTAGTTTTTGTTACTCTGATACCGTACGTCTTTCTCGAAGTGACGAAGTGTTAAAGTTAAAGAACCTCAATAAAGATGCAATATTAAAGCATTTCATAATAACATATCAAGAAAGGTATGAGCATGTCGGGCCAAAAGTCACAAGCTCACAAGATGGCAAAGTTTACAAGATGATGAATCAAGATTATGCTTGGTTGATGATCTCATGGTGTTCAAGATAACATTTACACATTCAAGTCAAGATAAAGGAACAAGCTCAAGCCTAAAGTCAATGATCACTACATCAAATCACAAGTCAATGATTGAAGTTAAACGAGCTCAAGACTAAAGATGAAGCATAGTATGCTAGGTTTAAATTTTGTAAAATGGAGTGACCTCCCTTAGGGGGAGATTGTTAGGAACACGAAAGTGTTGGTCACTTCCATAGATAAAAGGTATTAGCTCGTTAAGTAATTTTTGGAAACTTACATAGGTAGTTAGACCAAGGCCCATGGATAAGCTCATCAAGCCAAGGCCCATCCACCCCTTGTAAGTATATAAACACCTCTCTATACCTTGGAGAGGTGGTTGGTTGGTTGTAATTTCACACATTTCACCTTAATGCATTTTCTTTCCATCACTTTCTCTCTCTAAAATACATCCTTCCTTCTACACTTTCTCTCTCTAGTTCTTGCTTGTATTTCAAAGATTACTCATATTCTATAGATAGTGTGGCATGTTAATTCAATTTCAAGCCAAGTCTTAGATCCATTTGTTCTTATGTTCTAAAGTGGCATAGTTTTATCAACCGGATTGTTTGTTGAGAATATCATAAGTCGAAAGGGATATTGTTAATCAATCAATTGTCGCCTTTTTGTCTATAATCGGCTACCTTTTGTATTTACCATTTCTTAAGCAGGTTTTTGTATAACTAGACATAATTATCGGATAATGGTCTTATGATTTGTGAAACGAACAACGAATCAAAACATAGAGCTGTCTTAGTCTTGAATGATTGATTGCACCTAATGCTTGTTTTTATCACTAGGAGTCTTGACGAAGGCAAAAAGTTTTAAAAATAATAGATTGGATAACCATCAATTCTTGTATGCAAGCCATATCTTGATAAGTTCATCATTGTGTTCATCGATGATATTTTGGTTTATTCCAAGGACGAAGAAGAGCACGAAAGGCATTTGAAGATTATTTTAGAGCTGCTTAAGAAAGAAAGATTATACGCCAAGTTTTTAAAGTGTGATTTTTGGCTAGATTAAGTACAATTTCTTGGTCATGTGATTGATCGTAGTTGTGGAATCCTATAATGACTCCATAGATCGTTATTAGGACTCATCTAGGGTATGATAACAATGATTGTAACACGCAGCGGAATATAAAGAAAACAATCAAAGTTATGAACAAGGTTTTCTTATTCATAAACTAATAAACTATAAACTATTCGACTTTAATCAGTCGACTATGAACTATTACATAAACTAATAAGCACATAGATGATTCATGACTCATCTATGGCTAACTACAACTATTACACGACACACGCTCTATGCGTTTCTAGACTCTCATTGGAGAAGTCTACTATGAATGGATGATCAATACTAGACGCCTACCCCTCTTTATATACTAGAGGGGTTAGGGTTTACAAGACAAGATAAGATCAAATAAAATTAGGAAAGTATAAATCAGCATTAAATACTATTTGACTTATTTAACCAGTCTTCAATCATCATAAATACTATTTGACCAGTCTTCAATCAGCATTAATGTTGATCTTTATCTTTTAGCTGAGCATTAAATACTGTTTGACTAATCTTCAATCAGCATTAATGTTATTCCAGCTTTGTCTTGTAGGTCCTCCATCTTTAATATGTTTTGTCATAATCAACTCAAAGTATAATTCCCAACAATCTTCCCCTAGTTGATAATGACAAAACCAATAAGCACAAGCTTCCCCTGAAGCTAATATAGATGAAGAACTTCCCCTGAATCCATGCACTCTTCCCCTTTTTGTCATAATCAAATAGGAGTGCATGTAGATGGTTAAGTATATGAACAATAAGCTTCCCCTTAAAAGTATATTAACCATCTCTTGAATCTCGAACTCAGTAGCATAGATCATCTCTTCCTTCAGTACGAACAAGACATGCTTATTACTATATTATGTAATAAAATGTCTTTGGATAATTCTTGTAGTCAATATATGCATGGCGATCACATGCAATGGCCGATAGTCTCAGTGAGCTCCGTCGCATCAACGACCAGTATCCTAGATCCAATGTCAAGGGCTGTATCGTATCATACTCCGACCAAATATTTGTAAAGGAGCATGTAACTTTTCCATTCAAGAATTATATCATGCACTAAACCGTCAAAACGATCCATACACATCATCATTATTCGAGATCTAAACGCGTCCATAAGTGCGTGTCGTCCGATATCGCCCAACGCTAGCGGTACAAACTAGCTATATCGGATAAAGCTGTCAGTACAAACTAAATATGTCGGATAGCACTAACGGTACAAACTTTATATCTCGGACGCCACTAGCAGTACAAATACTTTCTCAATCACTGCCAAAATGCTTAAAACCATAACTGCTATACCCAAGCAAATCCAAACAAATATCACATCCACGTCCAAAAAGTGCCATCTGATGCAAACACTCATTCCATCCAAATTTACTTGGCCCATCATCAAAATTCTAGTAACATTTGTATCTCAACCCAATAAATTCGGCCCATGTTTATTTTTTTGAATCTGATCACACTATAAACATGATATATATACCACGTAGGCCCAAATACAATGTGTTAGCTCATTAATATTTTCGTTAGTAGGGACTTGTTTTCTTTGATCCGCTACATAATAAAAAAATGAACGCCACATGAGAGTATCGAACACCAGACCATGAGAGTGAAAACACTTAACAACACCCAATAACCAACTGAGCTAGTTAGCCAGTTGTGCTATTCTACTCTTTATTTATTATATATTCCTTCCTCGCACGCTTAGCAACAAAATATCTGTCATAAAATCGTTACCATCCCGTTGCTAATATAAGTTCTCCT
>BQNB010193590.1:0-11524 GCA_026074375.1 Tanacetum coccineum
ACACATGATTTCAAATGATAACATATATGCGTGCGTGAACCATGCATGGGTCGAACCACGCGTGTTTCACGTACCCTTGAGTTATAAACTCGATCAATAAGCAAACTTGCAATAAAATCGACATTTATACGAGTAAGAAATCAACACGAGTGCGAGTTACGACTTACAAAAGGGTCCTAGCTTTGTGTCCGTTTCTTCTTACACCCAAACGTGTAATATTAAAAGCTTCAAAGCTTATAACCCGTTCCTTAGCTCGTGTAAATGCCTCCTAGGGTCACTTGGACTTAAGAAATGCAAAAAGGGGTTCGAGTGTGGTTTGGTTTTGGGAAGTGACGAGTGAAATATAAGCCAAATGGGTTGTGTGGTTTCTTGAGAGAGTTTGATAAGTTCTTGGAACTCATCACTAGTGACTAGCAAGTCTTATTTATAGAGAGTGTGAGCTAGTCAAGTCTTCTAGTCACACAAACTATTCGAACGTGCCCTAGTACTACTTTAGAGTTTCTAGTTTGCTCAACTTGATCTTAAACCATCCCATCAAGGGACAAGAACTTTAATTAGTTGAGTGTTGTTCAAAATTTGGCTAGATATGCAAGTTTGCATATCGTGGGTTCTTCCTAGTCAATAATCACTACACACACAACACAAAGAAAAGAACCAAGTGGCTAGATATTTGCAAATATCTTATAGAGACAAGATGTGACTAGCTTTAATGAGTTAAGGGAGGTACATGCTTTTCCTAAGACTTTCTAGTAGATTTAAAAGATTTTGTGATCATTGATAATCACCTAGGACGATTTGTTTGGCTCTTTTGGCCACATTCGTGGGTTTTGAGACACTAGCACAAGATTTTTGATTAAATCTTGTGCTTAGATATTTTAAATGTGTACCGGTTTAAGTCTAGGTAAGTCTAGGTATTTCCGTGGTGCGTCTAAGTTTATTTTTATTGCGAAACGTAAGTCATTTACGTGACCAATAAAAATAAAACTGAGCAAGTTTGATAATTATTACTTAAATAATTACTAGACACTTACTGGACATAAACCTTAATTTATTTGGTGACCATTCACGTAAAATGATTTCTTTTTAGTCTACGCGATTTAGCTTAAACATCAAAATTAAAAGTAAACGCGTATCGGGCTAAAGTAAATTGTTGACATTAAAGAGTCGTACAATACGTGAAAATCATAAATGTTACACATATGGGAGAGGATGCTATCATGTCTCCAAGAGACAGAGTATACAGATTGTTTCCTCAAGATCCAGTCAATAAATCACCACCTTCTAAATTACGAATAAAGCAGGTGTATTGTCGAAAAGCAACCTCAAGGTTTGAATCACAAAATTGCCTAACGGAGAATAAGTTGTGACCAAGTCCTTCTACATAGTAAACCCTTGATATCGTAACATTCCCATAATAATCACCATATCCTAAAATCTTTGCCACATGATCATTTCCGAATTTAACTGTACCCAAAAATTTGTTGACAAAATTGGTGAGCTGAGAGCGATCTCCGGTCATATGCTTGGAGCAGCCGGAGTCCAAATACCAGAGGACAATTTGGACGACCTACATTCATCAAGAGAGGAAGATGGAACATTAGAAATTATGGATCCCTAAGATTTACTGAGTTCTTTTTTGTTAGCAGATACAGATTGAAGATCCTTACATTTGCTACCATGAACAATAGTTTTAGAGTTCTTAGGTTTTCGTAAATAGACCAATGTTACAACAGGTTTAGATGTTTCAGTATCTAGAACAAATGGTTTCCTAAGGGGCGCTTCAGTAGTAGTGGTAATCCTAGTTAAAGGGCACACATTTCCTATGATAGTGAAGGTCCGACCAGTAGGTCTCCAAATATATCCAATAGTGGTAAACATCTTCCCTGTTGGTTTCTAAACTTTTCTCTTTCTTTGTTTCTTAGCAGATTTAGATTTTGCACGAGCATTCACATTATTGATATAATCAAGAACACACAAATCATGATTATCAGAAAGCATGCAACCATTACACTTAACACATTTAAGTTCATAATTAGCATTAAGCTTGGAATGTTGCACATGAGCAGTTCCTTTAGGTGCAACAACATGATCTTTATTTTTCAAACTAGATTTAACTTGCCTAGGGTGGACTTCTACTTTATTCTTCTGAGTACTACTTTGTGTTTGCAGAATCATATCTTTCTTTGTATTGCTTGAAGGCTGTGGTCCGCTAGCACTAGTAGATGGTTTTACTCATGTAGAAGACAACACATGTTTGTTAGAAGCTAGGTTTGATGTAGAGGCCTTTTTTGTGATTGTGTTTCTTAAGGATGTGACTCGCTCTGTGAATCTAACTCTTTTGACTTTATTCATTGGGGTCACAACCACTAATTGTTCTTCAAAATTGTTGAGACTAGGGCAGGTTTTACTGATTTTTGTAAGCAACTCCTGATCAGTTTAGTTTAATTACTGGCATATTTTAGGGTTGGGTCTAGGGATAATTTGCGCGTGTATTTGATACAGCTGATCACTATGAACTTACAGCTTTTTCCTGAGTTCCAGTGTGCTTTATATAGGGCAGTGTGAGCTGTCCTTTTGGTTCAAAACCATTTTAGGGGTTTATTGGTTCAGTATTAATCTCTGGATTCACTAGGTGATGTGTTACTTCATTATTAGCTAAAATCTTTTCCTTTGAGTTTCCTATAATTCATCCTTGTGAGTTGTTTGTATTACCAATAACTTTTTCTTCGAAGACAAGCAATTATATCAGTAATTTTACAAGATTTCGATTGAATTGATTAGTTAAGTCAGCACATTGTTCTTTTGATCGAACACGTGTTGGTTTAATCGAGTCATGTTAGATATTAGAAAAAGACTCGGTCACCCCGTGTATTTTACTGTTTATTATAGCTCGTAGCTGAATAGTTAATAGTACGTTTTCGGTTTTAAGTCGGGTACGTATACGGTAATTTTATAAGTACCTCTTCCAAAGTTGGAAGAGGCTATATATAGTACTTACAATATACCGGGTATTCGTACCCGACTTAAAACCGAAAAACGTACTATTAACTATTAAACTACGAGCTATAATAAACAGTAAAATACACGGGGTGACCGAGTCTTTTTCTAATATCTAACAATCTCCCCCTAAGGGAGGTCACCCCTGAAAATACCAAACTTTAATCACTTCAGTCTTTAGCTCGTAGACATTTGATATCTTGTACATTTGGGATAGTAATCTTTTGATTCATCTTACGCTTGTCTTTGACTGTGATCTTGAGCTTTCTTGAGATCATCGCCCAAACATAATCTTACATCATCTTGTGATGGATCGCCATCTTGTGCACTTGTGAAGAAATACATGACATCAGAGTTTGCGGAAGCTTTGACACCTTTATGAGGTCTTTCATAACATCATAACAAGTGTAGGTCGTGTCTTGGCATTCGGTTATTTACTTGACATCTCAGGAACTGGGAATTTCCATCTCCATCTCCATCTTTAAGATATCCTGTAATGAAACAGTTAGTAATAAAGAGAAAATTGATTTGAAAAGACAGTCTAAGTGTTTCTTATGAAAGAATTTTGTAACACTTTGAGAGTTTTGATTGTTTGTCAAATGTTCAATAACCATCAATTCATTCCCTGGAACAAGTTTGATTCACGTAGAATCGCACCATCGTTGCTTTCCAGTTGACACAAGTTTGATTCTTGTAGAATCGCACAAGTCACCTACCAAGAGCTTGTTTGATGTAGGCTCTAGCAGGATTTCCATCTTCATTGTGAAAATCTTTGTTTCACTCGGATGTTCTGGCAATATCACAAGGATAATGTGTAGGACTCTTAGGATAGTCTTGTTTCCATAGTGTGTGAAAGACAAGAGAATTGGATATGTGTCCTAACGAGATTAATTGACGATCTCTTGGCTCTAGACTCAATAGTGCGTTTTGGTTCTAGTAATAGGAGGCTGGAGCTGACTGCCACTTTTTCAATATCAACTAACTTGGAGTGAGAAAGTAAATAGATAACGTGTTTAGTCTCTATGAGAAATGAAATAGAAATCTTTTGAGAGATTCTGAGTGGCTAGGGAGGGTTGTGCATTGCATCACTGGGTCCATGCGATCTTTAAAGTCAGATCACATTTAGGGATTTCTGTCCGCAGCATATGTATTTGACCCAGTTTCTGCCTATTGAAATGCTATAAGGGGCTTCTTTCTTTACACCCTTTATCTTTACAATTCCTTTTAATTCTTCAACCCCTTCAGTGCTTACCGAAACTTCATGACTAGAACCTTGTTGGGTTTATTCCAGTACTAGCTCCATCTCAGTCGACACTTTTCCCTTATTCTCGCTTTTACTCCTTTTACATGTCATACCTAAGGACTTCTACACTAACTAGTGGATTGTCCCTTGGTAGATCCCTCCGGTTATGGCTGGATCATTGGGAATAGTACCTAACCTTACCAACCTTATAACTCCAATTAAGTAAAATGCATGGTTTGGTTTTTGTACAGTGTCATTTCTAGAAACCAATTGAAATTCATATTAAGGTTACTTATGATATAAATATCAAAGCGTTTAGTACCTCGATCGTTTTTGATTTTTTTTTCAGAAACGCTCCCCCTCAAAATGTGCTTCGGTATTCGAAATTGTTTAGCACGTTTGGGCGGAGTATATGAGTCCTAATAATCACAGTTATTATTATACACATATTTTAATCACATTTTCTCCCCTTATCAAAAATTTTAAACCCTTTGACCATTTCTTATGGATATCTAATTGATTTAAGTATGTTATTACATTTGGGAGAAAGTGTGGCCTTAATTCGCAAGTGTGTAGAGCAAATAATGCTCCCCTCAATCGTTGTGGGATTATAAATTTACTCCTACACTTAATCATCTAAAAGATTAACTATTTATAATGTAACAGGTTTATTATTCACAAATAAGAATAAAAATTGACCTTTTGTTTTGTAACGACGATGTCGTCACGTTGTTTTTGTTGATCTAGCATATAGTCAATATCTCTTTTATTCTTCCTTCCAACAAAGCTTTCTAGACTTCGGATAGATCTTCTGATCTGTAGTCTTTTCTCGATTTGCAGTGATGAAGTTTTGCTTCTTCTATTGTCATCCTCTGACCTATTCACTAGTTCTCCATGCCCTTATTGTACTCGAAACAGCTGAAGTCTTTAACCATGTGGTTTTTTTTTCTTTTTTTCGCTTTTTTTTTTTTTTTTTTTTTTTTTTTTTTTTTTTTTTTTTTTTTTTTTGTTCTTTTTTGTTTTTTTTTTTTTTTTTTTTTTTTTTTTTTTTTTTTTTTTTTTTTTTTTTTTTTTTTTTTTTTTTTTGTTTTTTTTTTTTTTTTTTTTATTTTTTTTTTTTTTTTTTTTTTTTTTTTTTTTTTTTTTTTTTTTTTTTTTTTTTTTTTTTCTAGTTATCCATTACTCTTGTCAACGTCCCATCACTAATCTTGTGTAGCTCATTCCAGCCTCATCAAACTCTCTTTGATCATTTCTTCTCTGTAGACAACTGCTCTTAGCTTAGGGGACATCGTCTAATCTTTGAAGTAATAGTCGGCTGCATCCCAATTTGGACGTTCAAGGTTGATCTTTGTTTGATAACTTTCATCCTGTGGCTGTAGTTCAATACGCATTCTCTGATCACCAGGTTTCTTATCCACATGTTGACTGCCGTGTGAAGACTAGTCTTGTTTGTCTTGGGGAGATGGTTGAGCTTTTCTTGAATATTGAGTAGGAACAGATCTTCAAAATCATTTGGATGAAGATTTTTGAAATCCTTTTCCGAGATCTTGTATTCTTGGTAATCAGACGGGTTGAATTTTCACTTTTAGGTAGTTGTATAGTTTTTTCGAACACCTTAACACTGGATCATACTGACGATTTCGCTTCTGCGATCTGGGACTGCTCACGATCTGAGGGGCTCCTCTGTGTTTGTTGATGTAGAATTCCTTTCTTCTAAACCACCAGTGAGTGATGCCATAGGCCGCACTGATTTTGGTTCCAAATTATCCGCGTTCACTTTCAAACCCACAAGATGGAACTAATTCTTCAAGCCCAAAGTCGAGGTAACGAGCGGCTTTGATCTTGGATATCGGAATAAGGCAATTTTTCGCTCTTTGTCACCTGTCAGAAGATAATCTAGATCCTTATTGAAGAAGAATTGTTGTTGAATAGTTACCTGACCTGGTGGTCCTCCTAAGGGCAGAGGTTCATATATATTTCACAGAATTTGATGACCCTCAGGATTACTCAAATCAACCTTATTTTGTCAGCAGCTTATGGCATTCATCCATCTGATATTGAAGAAAGACGATGTTCTTATGAAAGGCTTTACAGGTTGAAAGGTTAGACCTTCTAGTCAGCTGCAGAGCTTCTTCTTCCTGTTCGTCTGCAGAACCATTTGATGAATGACCCAATATCATACGTCTTCCTTTGAAGCTTGTTCTCCGCAGGAACTTTATACGTTGTGGCGTAAGTGTTTGCCTAGTTATTCTCTGGTTCCGGGAAGTCATTCGGGGGAATGGTCCATTCTGTTAGTTGTAGCAGGTTCTCTCGCTTCTAGAATTGCTAAACACGTAGGGTCGACATCTTGGGAATGTGAGCTGTTATCGGTGTCTCTCCCTTATCTGAGACGTGCCCTTCATCCTGCTATTTGGATGCATTCTGAGGATCTGTTCTGAATGTTCTAATATCGGTATCAGATCTAAGGGCATCAAGAGTCAACAAACAGCTCTCTGGTGTCAGTGATTTTGTCATCAGTTAAGGTAGAGCTGGATGTTGTTTGGAAGCGATGCATCAGATCGTGGTTTCTTTGAACTATTGCCTATCATCTTTCGTAGGAGGTTGAGATGAACCAGAAGCACCTGAATCCATGTCTTTCCTCTTTGCTGACTTATCCTGTTTGATCCAGCTTAAGGGCCTTTCTTCATCGTCATCGTCTTCATCATCGATCACTATCATGATTTCTCTTGTGATCTTTAACCTTGTCTAACAACTTCCTTATCCATGGCATTTAATCTGCTATCAAAGCTTCCATAAGTGCCTGGTATAGTGGTTAGTTGGTAGTATTTCTGTTTGCAGACTTGATCTTATTCATGTGTTTGAAGAGAGCACTCTTTAGATCAAATTCTTCAAGATCAACTTTATCAGTTGACCTGATGGAGTAAGTTGAATCTTGTTTCTCCTCACCTTGTTCCTTTTTTATTCTGATAATCTCCTTCGGACTCTTTTTAGATTCTTGATTCTGGATAGACTCTAGGCTAGGCAGGACAGAGTATTTCTAGATTAAATCTGCAGTGTGTCGTTCAAGAACCTTAAGGAGAGCATCATCAAGTTTTGTTCCTAGATATTTATCAACAGCCGTAGGAACTTGGGATTTGATTGAAGCCAAAACATCAGCCGAGTGATCAGTCTTCTTAACTTCAGACATCTCTTGCTCCAATCTTGCCACTCTTAGCTGAAGGGCGATGAATGGAGTGATCTTCAGGGAGTTGTGGTGATTGTTGTAGCTTCCTGTTGATTGGCGGGGACGTGACCAGTAATGACGGCTTAGTTGATGAGGAATCTCGTGAAGGGAGCAAAACATGGAGGAGTGGAATTTACTGTCTGAGGATTGGATTAGGTTGGTGGAATCAGAACTCATCTCATAACTTAGATTTCTCTGATCAGCTTCGATTGGTTTGTCATAAGAAATTGATCCCCAAAGTTATAAGTGTCATCGAGATTTTTCATGGAAGACATGAACTAGAATAAACTTTCTGGGTTACTCATCGATGACCGTTAGTCTGTTATGAGCTTCAAGTTTTCATGACCTTTGGGTTGGCTGTCGCGAGGGAATCTTCCATGTGCTCAGGGTTTTGGTCCAGTAAGAGGACACTGTAATTTTCCAGAGTTTGATCCAGTCTGGTCTTCTTGCATGGGCTCAGGGTCTGGTCCAGCCAGAGCCTCATGCGCTTTTTCAGGGTCTGATACAGGAATGCTTACTCCTGATGTTACGGTAGACGAGTCTACTTCACCTTGATCTTTGTCACCTTTAGGAGCAGCGGCTTCTGTTTCACTTTCAGTTCGTTCTGAGTCAGATGTTGATGAAGATTCATGGATCACTTTCTCTGATGTGTCATCTTCAGGTTGAGAAGAGGGTCCAGTTGTTGAATCATGAGGAGTTTGATCACGCCTAACAAGGATAAAAGTGATTCGTATTTCTTTTCTTCTTTGACAGATCGATCAGGGAATGAGCTACTTGTTCTTCGGTTACAATGGCCTTTCCCTTGCCCACTACTTCAGGCAGTTTGGGAGTTGTTTCAGATACTGGATCCCTGATCGTTACTCCTCCAACAGGTGCCTGACCTTGTGGCAGAAAGGCTAGATCCAAGCTAAGCTTAATAGCTCGTTCCATGTCAGCATCATCACCTTCTCCTTCTCCCTTTTCTTGATGCGCTTCCAAACTCATCTTCTTAGCCAGTTCGAGATCAGGATCATCACCTTCGTCTTGATTAACAGATTTCTTTCGTTGAGCTTCATTCATCTTCATCAACAAGTTGGAAAAGTGTAGCTTTCTCTTTTCTAACTTTCTGTGGAAGCTTATGATTTGAAGGTTTCTTTATCGGAGCAGAGCTGGCATGGATTGTTTAAGGGTGTGGTGGTTGTGGGGCTTTTTGGTTAGCACGCTTGTAGCAGGTTGTACGCTTGCACGTTCTTGAAGGGTTTCTTTGTATTGCTCCAGCAACCATTTCCAGATACTTGGATAAAGGGATTGTTGTATGGCTTCAGTTAATCAGGGGATGGGAACTTGCCATTTCCAAAACTTAACTAACTCACCATTTAGGGACAAATTGAGATTTCCTAATTAATGTCATCTCCAGTTTGATGAACAGAGAATCAGGACGTTGATGGATGTTGTTATGCTTGCCAGTGTTGATTATTGATCCGTCCAAACCAACACTAAAATATATATATAATATATAATAAAATATAAAATATATATAGTAAGTGTAATCTGAAACAGAATCAAGAATACCGAGAAGTAGTATAGAATGTTCCCGGGTCGTTTATCCCCAACGAGGCTGGACTGGAGAATCGATACAGTCGAAGATTTGAGTTTGAAGGAGAGAATTGAATTGAAAGTGTGAAAAAGTCAAATTAGATGATAACGAACAAAAACGTTTAAGAAAAACCTAGAAATTATGAAATTAAACTAGAAAACGAGAGCACAAATCCCGAACAAAGGGGAAAAAACTAAAATCCTCAAAATTAACCCTACGAAGAAATTTTTGGTTCTAAACTACTCTAGGGAACAAATAACGAAGAATGAAAAAGACTAGACCGAAAACGGAGTTCGTTTGACCCAAAAACGAGTCAACACAAAAACCGTACCCGGACCCCGTTCTTTAAAAAATGGAAAGTTGTAAAAATGACTTTACGAAAAGTTTTAAATTTTTCCTACAAACTATATGACAAAAGAAAATTTTCTAAAAAAGAAAAATATTTTTTTGATAATTTTTGTATTTTTTATGAATTTTTAAAACTTTTAACTAAATTAAATTATAAAAAATACTAAACTACTTCGAAAAATTCTGAAAAATTTACTAAAAATACTTTATACTATAAGAGTCCTACGAAAAATAAAAAGAACAAAATTGGCTTAAAAATAAGCCCCGAAATAAGCTTATACAGCTTATAAGCTTATTAGCACAAAACGTACATAAATACCAAACCCCTTGAGTCTTTAACGAAAAAGACCCAAGGGCGCAGCGGTATAAGTGTGTGTTATAAAGGGGATCGTATCGAGAGGTCACGGGTTCGAGTCTTGCTCACCCGGACCTCTTGTCTTTCCCCTTTTTTTTTCGAAAACTCAAAGAAGCAAAGTTGTTAAGCTCGTGGGGCTTAACAACTTTGTCTTCTACAACTTTTTACGAAAAGCTGTGAATAAGCTTAAAAATAAGCTTAAAGTCGACTGTTTTGCTTAAAGAGCTTAAAGGCTAAATTTGCTAAGTCTTTTGGCCTCTTGTGGTCGAATAAGCTAAGCTAAGGACTAAATAAGCTAAAAGGATCTAAACTAATCTAAACAAGCTAAAAAGGCTAAGTGCTTAAACCTAATAAGCTGGGAAAAGCTTATGATGACAGAAACTTAAAAGCAAGAATGCAATAAGCTATTTAGACAAATAAGCTAGGAAAAAGGCTAAACAAGTTTATCAACTAACTAACTAATCTAAATAAGCTATTAAAAGCTAAAAAGAGCTTATAAAATAAGCTGACTAAGCCTAAAGGTAAATAAGCAATCCTACAACTAAGTTATGCTGAAACAGTCCAAAGGCAAGTTTTAAGCCTAAAATTAAGCCAACAAATGAGCTTTTTAAAAGCTGAAACTAAAGGGGCTTATACAAGAGGTTATAAGCTCTCTAAATAAGCCAAGAAGCTTGGGCTTTAGAACACAAAAAGACAGAGAAAAAGGGGCTTAAAATCTCCCCTTTGCACCAGGGGAGATTTAAGCTTAACTTAAGTGGCTTATTTGACAGCTTGTTAAAAGCTGTCAAATAAGCTCAAATTGAAAAGTAAACTGAAAACAGATTGAGTTTCCTAGCTTATGGACTTGTGCAACAAGTTTTGAGCTTTAAAAAATCAGTTTTACTTGCTGAATTTTGAAGGTGAAAAAGGGCTTTTGAATTTTTTAAAACTGCCACCAAAAGGCTTGGTGATTTTTTACTTATAAAGTCAAAAGACCAAAGATGGTTTTGACAGCTCTTTAACACACACAAAACACATCTTTTTTGATACTTAAACTCAAAATCCCAAGTGCTTATGAAAATAAGCACTTGTGGCTTTTTTCAAAAATGACAGTTTGAAAAGTTGGTTTAGAAAATCTTTGGAAAACAATTTTAAAACCTTAAAACTTTTTGAAACAGCTTAAATGAGCTTAAAAGATTAAGCTAAAACTAACCAAAATACCTTAACCCATGCACACAACCATTTTGACCCGTTTCTAGAGTTATCCCAAACACACCCTTAATTTTTGAAATGGCCTTAAAAGCTTGTAAAAATTTACTTAAACTGAAATTTTTTTAAACATCAACTCTACTTAAGCTATTTAAGACAGCAACAGGACTAAAAGTAAAGCAAATAAGCACTTAAATGAAGGCAATAAGCTAGGACAGTTTTAACTACTTGTGACAGTTTTAACTAAAAAAAATGAGACTAAAGCACTTAAAAAGCAAACTTAAGCATGAATTAACATTTATAAGCATAAAAAGATATAAATAAGCTGAAAAATAAGCTACATAAGCTGTGCTACAGTAATTAAGCAAAAATTTAAAGAAAAGTACCTTAAATCCTTTTCACAAAAAGGATTTTTGTGAAGCCTAATAAGCTCTAAATCCTACCCAGCTTATATTTAAGCTAAAACTAAGCCAATTCCCAATAAGCCGTCCATGATAGCTTATTCATCCAAGCTTTGAATGCAACAGTACCTTGCCCTTTTCTTGTAAGTTTTCCTTAAAAGTTTGGTGAAAATGTTTTACAAGACAGATTATA
>BQNB010193591.1:0-11524 GCA_026074375.1 Tanacetum coccineum
TTCATTCTCATATTGGGCTAGTCTTTCGATAGTATCCCATGCTTTGTCTGGCATTATTTTTCTAAGCCTCCCGCCTGCTGCGTAGTTAATGCTCTCCTGAGTGGTGCAGTCGACATGATCGTAAAAGATTTGGACTTGGAGCCAAAGATCGATGCCATGATGAGGGAATTTTTGGAGTAAGTCCTTAAAACGAGTTCATGCTTTAGATAAAGATTCTCCATGATGTTGTTGGAACATTAGGATATCGTTGCGGAGTTTTGCGGCCCTTTCTGGTGGAAAGAATTAAGCAAGGAATCGGGTAGTAAGATCCTCCCATATGGTGATGGATCCTGCTGGAAGACGTTCAAGCCAATTGCTAGCTTGTCGCATAGGGAAAATTGAAATAAACGCAGGCGCGTTCTTTCTTTATTTTCACCATCAAGGTCAAGTAAGTCCACAAGTTAAAGAAAATCCTTGAGGTGTTGATTTGGATCCTCAGACCGAAGTCCGTGGAATGGGCATCCGTTTAGCACCAATCATATGGTGTCGGATCAAAGAGTTACCACATTGTTCCCTGTGGGGAGCTCGATGGTATTCTCGTAGCCCTCGTGGCTAGGTTTGGAGTAGTCTCTTAGAGTACGGATAGGATTCTTGTCTCCCATGGTGATTAACGAGAATGGGTTACGAAACAGCTAACACAAAGAAAAGATAGACTACAAGAAAGCTAATATGCGAAAATTAAATTCTCAATTGAAAGGATTCAAGCGAGTAGAACTAAGTTAAACTATGATCAGAACCTAACTATTCCCCAGGCGGCGGCGCCAAAAACTTGATGTGGTCACCGTAGGACTTCTACAAGAAGTTTTACAACTCCCTAGGCAGAGCACCTAATCGTTGTAGTAGTAGTATAGGAAAGATCGTTCACTCAGGGAATAGGTTGGGAAGGCTTGATCATGGTCTAACAGAATTCTAAAGGTTGAAAGATTATTTTTGTGTTTTTATATTTTATGAAAGCAGTAAATCATATGTTTGAGAGGTGGTTTGGTTTTAGCTGTTTAAACTAAATGACAATCTAAACTACTGGTGATAATAATAAGATAAAAGACTATGTTTATTTAATCATGTATTACTCCCTAGATTGCTTCTCCTAGTGTTGTTGCTTTGTCACCCTTGTGATGATCTGTGTAACTATTTCCTAAGTCATGAACGAATTACACGAACCCGCCGTCTACTTAGTATTCTGCTAGAGCAACGCACAAGTAAGGTAGTATGAAGACTATTACAAGGCCCCTAGGAGTACACTAAGTGCATGTGAAATATATTAAGAGTGGATCAACCATATTAGGGGGCAAGGTAGTATGAAGACTGTTACCCGATGGTATCCTTTCTACACAATCATGTTTTCCTAGACATATCAACAGCGATGCAGACAAAAGCTGGTTTTCTAAGACCTAACATGCACATCCATCACAAGAAGCAACACCACTAAGATCTACATTCTAGGTTTCATACAATCATAAATAAACACAATAGGAGGCTTAGCCTAGCATGTTAATAAAGCAAGAACATAGATGAATCAAACAACACATAGACATATTGAATGATTAAATAAACCTTACTTGATTAAAACATGAGTTGGAGGAAGTACAATAGGGTTTTTAGGCCCTAAAATCATCCCTAACAGCTGCTAAACGAACTAGGGTTCGTACCCTCTTTTTATTCTAAAGTTACACACTCAAAACCCTAATTTCGGGTTTGTATATATAGGAAAATCGCTGCGACGGCGTCGCGTTTTAATCGTGACGCCGTCATGAAAGAGAATATTCTAGATAATGGGTTGGGTCGTGTACTCTGACGCCGTCGTGAGATCCAGTGACGCCGTCTTGGTCTTCGTTGTGACGGCGTCACGTTATATTGGTGACGCCGTCTCCAGCCACTGTAGAGAAATTCTTGAGCAGTATTTTGTTTGATGCTTGAATATCAAGTATTTTTGTTTTTGATTTCTAATTCTAAAAACGCAAAGGGAAGCAAGAAAAATCAAGTAAACAATTATGGCAACTAATGATTAAAACTAAAAACGTTAACGGGAATCTAAAAACGCGACTAAATACCTAAATTATTAAAATTTAACCCTAAAACTATTTTTTCATTTTTAATAAATTTTAAATGACTGAAAATAATTTTAGAAAAAAGAATTATATTTTTTTGATTTTTATTTTATTTATTATGAATTAAAAACAGTTTTAATCTAAAAATAATACTAAAAATGCTAAACTATTTTATAAAAATTCCAAAAAATTACTGAAAGTACTTAACACTAAAACTAATGTAAGAAAAATAAAACTGCTAAAAACGAGCTTATAAATAAGCCAGGAAAAATCAAATAAGCTAGAAGGGTTAAAACTGAAAAAGAGTATAAAGATTAAATGTTGCAAAAGGTTTATGAAAAAGACCCAAAGGCAGTTGGTAGTGGAGTGTGTGTGTTGAGGCGTGCTATAAGAAAGGGGGAGGTCACAGGTTCTACCCCTATGGCTTCTCTTTTTGAAAATTTTTTTTTTTATATTTTTCTTTTTGAATAAGCTAAAGAACTAAAAAATAAGCAATTTTAATAAAGGACTTTTTTATGAAACTCACTAATAAGCTATATTAACTAGCTTAAAGATGACAGATTAGCTATGCTTAACTAGGAGACTATTAAACTAAATTGTTTGTAATTTTAAGACACAAAAAGGCAAATGCTGAGCAAATAAGCTGATTACCTATAACTACCTAGATCTAATAAGCAAATAAGACTAAAAATCAGCAAACAGAATAAGCTGAAAATCAAATAAATGTAATTTAGACAACTTACTCAAAATAAGCAACTAAAAGGACCTATGACTAACTTTAAGCTAAGCTACAGGACAAATAAGCAATTAGATTAAGCTAAAAACTTAAAACATGTCTAGAATCCCACTTAAAGAATACAAATAAGCTAAACTTAAGGAAATAAAGCTAAACACATAGACTAGAAAATGGTTATAAAAAAGACAGAATACACTACTTATTTTTGGCTTTTTAGATGAAAGACATATTTTAAAACTTAAAAATAAGACTCATTAAGCAAAATTAAGAAGCTAAAACTTAAAAACAGATTTAGATAATTAATCATTAAGCAAATAGAAACAGGAATTAAGCTAAGTAGACTACTAAATAAGCTAAAAAATCTAAATAGATCAGACACATGCCAACAAATGAACTGGCTTTTTGGGACTTATAGACACTTAATGAAACTAAAAACTAGTCTTAAAAAGCAAACTAAAGCAAAAAGCCTAAACATAATTAAGAACACATATACATAAGCTACGAGAAGCTAAAATATACCTACTCTACTCGAGCGCGCGGTCTAGGAATAGGATCTCTCCTAAAGTTTTGCACATAAGGACTCCTAAAACACTACTACTGTTTGACTGTTTTAACAAAAGGATTTTTCCACATTCCTATGACTCAAAAACAGATTCAAATTGATGTATTTGAAACTTATTTAGATAACAAGAATCACAACTCAAATGTATTTTAAGAAAGTTAAACATAATAAGCTGTTAAAACAGCCATAGGTTTAGCAGACAATATCCCTTGATAAAACAAACTTAAAACTTAACAAAACTTATTTTAAGCTTAAGAAAACTAATCCTAAGAACTAATTAAAGCTAATGAGAAATTGTTTGAGGACCAAAGGCATTTTATACCCCATTAGAACAATTTTTTAATAACCCATCTTGACCCAAACACCCCTTTAAGAAACTAAAACAAGTTTTAAACTCAAACAAGCTTAGATAAGCTATGAAAACTAAAAACAGATTAAGCCTTGAGATGTTTAAAGATAATGAAGCAAAATTCTAGTCAATTAAGCTCTTTATGATAAGTTGTCCTAATAAGCTGATATAAACTATTTGAATGACAGATTAATAAAAACTAAGATTAAACCTAAATTAAACTAAAACTAAGCATATTAAGCTAAATGGAACTGAATGAGCACAAATAAGCACAAAAGAGCAAGCCATAGGAAGAATAAGCTAATTAATAAGTTACATAAGATAATACGCTAAAATAGAGAAAAAGAATGAGTACTTTTGTCCCAGCTAAACAGGGACTAAATGCTCTTAGAGAGCTTTTCTACAAGCTCTAGCTTATGAAAATAAGCTAGTAAAAGTGCAATAAGCCCATCCCTTTTTGGCTTATCATCCACAACAGCTTAACATGCCCCTTTTTGAGGTCCTTTTGAGTAATGAGCTCAATCAGCTAAGCTTAAAACAGGCTTAACTAATTAAATGATAGCTTATACAGTAATGAGCTTATTTAGAGTCATATTTAGATCATAGTTGAGGAGACCGCAATAATTAGGCAAAAAGAGGTGAGGTAAGCCAGGACGGGAGGATCAGGACGCAGCGGTAACGAATTAAGTGGGGCTTGTGGGGAGAGGGCTTGGTATGTGGATGTTTGATCTCAGTTACTAGTCTACATTTTAAAGAAAACGACACACTTCAGAGAAAAGCTTTCATAAGGAGCTCTGTAAACACAATAATATCAATAATCGAACTGTTTAGCTACAAGGAGTTTAGTTATAACATCATGCTATAGCTACACTATCAAGTTTGTAGTAGAGTTAATCATAATGATAAAATCTCACTCACCTACCACAGCGAGATAGTCTTGGCTATCGTGCTGTGCATTAGAGGCTCCTTTTATAGGGGTGAAGAACTTCAGCTTTCCATGATCTCCCCAATCTCTAATCTTGCCTTTGATCCATAACAACCTCATAACTTCATCTTTGAAGTCGTTGGAATTGTTTCACGTCCCATCATCCAATCAAATGATGTGAGATTTCCAGCGTGTACAAGGAGAATGTCAGAGTTGTCAGGAAGAACTTCTAGAAGGATGGATAAGCGTGTACTTGAGAAGCATTTACCTTACTCGTTGTCCTGTGTAACAATGAGAGGGAAAGGAGAAAGAGCAACAGTAATTAGAGAGAGCGCGCGGCTGCGCGAGTGACGAGCGGTTGACCATGTTTATAATAGGGATTGGGCTTGGTTTTGTTTTATTATGCCATGAAAGTGTTATAGATTAAATGGATTGGATTCAAAGGTTTTGTGAAAAAATGGATTTAAGTTAAAGGTTTATAAGTAAAACCCTTAATGGTCTGACCCCGGCCCATAAAATGGGCCCGGGTTGGTCCGTAAAAGATAGGCACGCCTTCGGCTTTGGTTTTCTGCGCTCTTTTCATTCCCGTGCTCGGCTTTGTCCGTTTTGCCATTGTTTTTGTCCTTTTCTTGAATATCCGATACCTGCAAGACACAAATCACAAAATATACATATACAATGCATTTTTATCTGTTTTTGGTCATTATTGGTCTTTTTAGCTTGTTTAATTAGGTAAAAAGGTATGTGTATTTAAGCACATACCAAAATCCCCCATACTAAGCTATTGTCGTGTCCTCACGCAATGTCATAAATACAAACTTAGAAAACCAAGAATTTCAACCCCCTTAGACTAATTACCTCGAAAAGTAGCTAAGTGTTCATCTAAGGAGATTAAGAAATCACTAGTTTTGAAAAGCCTCCCGTTTTCCCATTTTTATGCATTTATTAACATTCATACATATCATAACTATCACGGAACACGAAACACTAAAAGGATAAATTCATCGTCCTCGATTTTCACCCGCCCTTGTTAAATACAAGTTAAGATGCTAATACTACTCATAAATGCTAATTGTGAAAGCATTGCCACTTTCCGCTCCCTTATTTCCTAAATCCTCTAAAGATTTTATTATTATTATTTGTGACGAATAAATTAAAGTCTTATTTATATAAAGTAAACCCGGTTTAGACCACAATTAGTTTGAAATCCTTTCCTAAAGAGACGATATGGTGAGAAATAAGAGGTCCACATTTAAGGTTCTAATTTTGCACGATTTAGGGGTTATCCTTTTTAGATAACCCCGGAGTCAAAATTTGGCTTTATTATTATTATTATTATTGCAACATTATTAAACCTCGGTCCTTTAAACAACTGCCACATCGGTATGCGAGCCGACCATGGTCCAGGAGTCTTATTTCGACCTCGGTGATCCTCGACCTTTTTGAAGGCTGCAACATCGGTTGTGAGCCGGCAAGATGCAACAAACTTTTATCAGTCTCGGATTATTACTATGTGCCTTATTTAGAAGACTGCCACATCGGTTGTGAGCCGGCAAGAGGCAGTAAACTTTTATCAGCCCACAGTTTTTTTATTATTATTACCTCCACCCTTTAAACGACTACCACATCGGTTGTGAGCCGGCAAGAGGTAGTGGTCTTATTTCGGCTTCGGTTTATTACATAACTATTATTATTATTAGCCAAATTTCAAGTCCTGTGGTCTTTTAACTACCTAGACAACGGTAGCGAGCCGTCAGGAATCGGTAGCCTATTTCCCCACAACACTGACAAAACCTCGATGTGTACCTTACTTTCACCAGAAGGAATCTCTACGAAGTGATTTAAACTAAGAATCGCAAAAACCTAAAGTAACTTTATTTATTCAACAATTATATAATGTTTATTAAGCTGATGGGAGCAAAAAGCCACAATTAACCTCTTTGAGCTTGAAAGTGATCCAACTACTCTATGTTTAGCATCTATCTTATATAAAACTTTATCGTTTCTCGTTCTTCGCAAATTTAAAATATTTAATAAAAAGATCCGCGAATGCTTAGTCTAATAAAACAAGCTTATCATGGACACTTGCAAACTCTTGGCTCTTTTCAAGCTAGAATTTGTGTTTTAAAGCTTCTTGTATAAAAGACTAGCAAAAGCTTAAATTTATATAAGTTAAGGGGCAAGCTAGAGCGCAACATGCTCGGTCAAGTCAAAATTTATACCTTAAAAAGACAAAACTACATGTCAAAACACTTATTCTATTTTTTTAAAATTTTTAATTTTGACATATTTTTGCTATTTTTGGTGGAAAAACGGGGTTACATGAAGACAAGGAAAATGCAAGTAAAATCAAATCGAACGATCCTCCCATACTAGAACTACACATTATCCTCAATGTGAGACTGTCACCCCATACTAATTTCAAGGCATAATCCAAATATTAAGGGGTCTCTAAGCAAATCTAAAGCCATTTATTAATTATGCTAATAGATAAACGTTAATCAATAAATCTACGAATCGATTTCCCATAAATAGAGCATGTGAAGATTGAAGATCGAGCTGACGATTGGACAAAACCACAATCCCGGGAGTCTTCATATCTACAGGGCAATCTGGATCCACAAAACACAAAACACGAAAACACGAGGAAAGGAAGAGGCGAACCTCTCCTAACAATCACACTTATTTATACTAATATACTACTACTAGGGATAAGCATGGGTTGCCACCCACGAAGTGCTTGTTTTTGTTACCGAGTCACGAAGCCGAACTCGACCCCGAATTAAGTGGTCATGGGAGAAATTTGGAGATTACCATGGACATACCATATTTATGGTATGTTCCCCCAATAAGAGTGACTAGTGGGAGCGAGACCGAGGTGACCTTCATCTTGAAATTGGTCCATTTAGTTTAGAGAACTAACACGAAATGGTTTTCCATAAAGGGAAATACTTCTGAACGAACGTGAACGATCCGATCAACGGTTTTTGTACCTTACATGAGAAAATCTTTAAATCGTGACATTGTCAGAGATAGAACTCGAACTAACCAACGCATGAAACAACGCGGTTCTTAATTTTAGAGTCATGCGAATTTTCTCGTAGCTTTTCTCTTTGAGATTAAAGAGTTCTCGTCAGGCCATTATCCGAAGTTTCATGTATCAATTCATTCATTTTGAACTTTTCGAAGATCACCCCGTCTAAGGTCAAAATTACAGGTTTCCAAGCCCCATAGAGTCCTGTGTTCAAGTTCGATAGAAAGATGCAAGCCTTTTCGTACACGAGCTTTTATAAGGATGCAACCGATGGATTATTTAAAAGCCGGTACGGAAGGCCCATAATGCATCATCTAACTTGATCCGGACCAAAAGCACAGTTTTCACGTATGGTCCTTTCCAAAATACGTTTTAAACCACGATTTGAAACATCCACTTGTCCACTCGTTTGTGGATGATATGCGGTAGAAAGTCAGTGGGTAACCCCATATTTAAGCATGACCTTTGCGAATTGGTCATTGCAAAAAATGAGTACCGCGATCACTAATAATAGCACGAGGAGTTCCAAAACGGGCGAAGAGAGATTTTAAGAACTTACAAACAACTCTGGCATCATTAGTGGGGAGCGCGTTTGCTTCCACCCATTTTGACAAGTAGTCAACGGCCATGAGAATGTACTTGTTCCCTCGAGAAGATGAGAACTGGCCCATAAAGTTGATGCCCCATATGTCAAAGATCTCGCAAACTTGAATTGCATTTTGAAGCATTTCATCATGTTGCGAGATTTTGCCTTGACGTTGACAAGCGTCACACCGTGTGACCAAGTCATGGGCATCTTGATAAATCGTAGGCCAATAGAAACCAGAATCAAAGACTTTTTTAGCTTTGTAGTTGGCACCATGATGTCCCCCGATGGGTCCATTATGGCAAGCCGTGAGGATATCAACGGCTTCTTGGCCGTATACACACCGTCTAATCACTTGATCCGCACAAATCCTAAACTGGTAGGGGTCGTCCCAGAAATAATGCTTAACATCCTTAAAGAATTTCTTTTTTTGTTAAGACGACATCCCTTTCACGATAAAGTTTCCCGCATGGTAATTTGAAATATCGGCAAACCATGGGGTGTTAGAATCACCACGAAAAGTTACCATCCCAAGTGTCTCGAGAGGAAATGTTTTGGTAATTTCCTTTTTCTTAGGATCACTTTGGGGTTCTCTAGTCTAGACAAGTGGTCGGCCATTATATTCTCAGCTCCTTTTTTATCACGGATAATGACATCAAATTCTTGGAGGAGAAGAATCCAGCGGAGCAATCTCGGTTTAGAATCTTGTTTAGCGAGCAGATACTTGAGAGCCGAGTGGTATGTATACACTATGGTCTTCAACAAGACTAGATAGGGTCGGAATTTCTCAAAAGCATACACCACGGCTAATAATTTTTTTTCCGTCGTGGTGTAATGAGCTTGGGCATCCGTCATGGTCTTACTTGCATAGTGTATAGGCTGAAAATGTTTGGTCTTACGTTGCCCCAAGACTGCACCTACCGCATAATCACTAGCGTCACATATAATTTCAAATGGTAGGTCCCAATCGGGGGCAACTAAAATTAGGGCTTCGGTTAACTTCTTGTTAAGTATATTAAACGCTTTAATACATTCTTTTGAGAAAATAAATAGAGTTTCTTTTTCGAGAAGATGGGTCATTGGCCGGGCGATTTTAGAAAAATCTTGAATAAATCGACGATAAAACCCGGCATGCCCTAAAAAACTTCGAACGCCTTTAACGGAAGTCGGATGAGGGAGTTTAGCTATAACATAAACTTTAGCTCTGTCGACCTCAATCCTGGACTTTGAAATTTTGTGGTTGAGGACAATGCCCTCTTTAACCATGAAATGACACTTTTCCCAATTTAGAACTAAGTTGGTATCTTCGCATCGTTTTAGAATTTTGTCTTAATAGGAGAGGCAAGACGGGAAAGAATCCTCGAAGACCGAAAAATTGTCCATGAAGACCTCCATTGTTTCCTCGATCATGTCATGGAAAATGGCCATCATGCACCTTTAGAACTTGCCCGGAGCATTACATAAGCCAAAAGGCATACGTCGATAAGCGAACATCCCATAAGGGCAAGTAAAGGTGGTCTTCTCTTGGTCTTGCGGGTCAATTGGAATTTGAAAATATCCGGAAAATCCATCTAAAAACAATAATATTCGTTCCTTGCTAAACGTTCTAGCATTTGGTCCATAAAAGGCAACGGGAATTGGTCATTACAGGTGGCATCATTAAGCTTTCGGTAATCAATACAAACGCGGCATCCTGTAATTAACCTAGTGGGTATTAACTCATTATCTTTGTTTTCAACTATGGTCATGCCACCCTTTTAGGCACACAATAAACGGGACTCGCCCACGGGCTATCGGAGATAGGGTAAATCAATCCGCAATCAAGGAGTTTGATAACTTCGTTTTTGACAAACTCATGAATTTTCAGATTCACCCTTCTTTGATGTTGAATCGCTGGTTTAAAGTCGTCTTCCATTAAGATCTTGTGAGTACAAAAACTAGGGTCGATGCCCATAATGTCATAGATTTTCCATGTGATGGCCCATTTGTGCGACTTAAGAACCTTTAAAAGGGCGGCCTTTTCTTCCATTTTTAATTCTTTAGAAATTATGACGGGTAATTTATCGGTTCCTTCTAAAAATGCGTATTCAATATGAGACGGCAAATCCTTGAGCTCAAGCTCCGAAGGATCATCGATAGAAGATTTAATCAGTTTAATTTCCTCAAAATGAGGTTCTTTCGGAGGGAGAGGAGATGATGGATCATTATTTAATAACTTCTCAAGTAGACGAATGTCTCCCTCCGGATCAAATTCGGTATCACCAATTCCCGATGGAAATGGGTTAAGAAGAGCAAGTTCATCGGCGAACACCTCGAAAAGATAATCACTAGTCTCAACCGGCGTGAGACTAGGAGAAGAATCAGGTGTAGAAGTGGTACTGTCACTTAAATAATGAGATAACTTCTTAATCTTTAGCACTTCTTCGAAATTATCCTCGCATGATACATCAATGAAATTAATCATTTTAACCGACTCAATTCTCTGCTCATTAGGATTGTTCATCTCCGTCTCTTAAAATAAGTTCTTCTCTGTGTACAACGATTAATGCTCGTTTTGTCCTCAAGAAAGGCCTCCCAAGAATGAGGGGAACCCGAGGATCGACATCGTAATCAACTACAACAAAGTCGGCCAGAAAATGAAACTTTCATGCTTTCACAAAGACATCTTCGGCAACACCAATCGGATAAGCAAACGATCGGTTTACAAGTTTGAGTGTCATGCGAGTCGGAGTAAGTTCAGGGAGCAAAAGCTTCTTCCATACGGTAAGAGGCATTAAGTTGATGCTAGCGCCAAGATCAGCCAAGGCTAAGCACTCAACTAGCTCCGGAAAATCACAAGGTATGAGAAATCTGCCAGGATCTCCAAGTTTTTCGGGCAACTTTTTTAGGAGCACCGCCAAACAATTCTCATTTAATGGAGTATTAGCCAATTCAAATAATTTTTCCTTATTACTAAGTAGACTCTTAAACGTAGAAGCAAACTTCGGTATGTGAAGAAGAGCATCCGCGAAGCTAAGGTCGAAATGTAATCTTTGAAAGAATTGTAGGAACTTTAACATTTGATAATTTGATTTTTCACGGAGCTTTTGGTCATTAAGCCTTGAAGGATAAGGTATCGACGGTTTAGGTTTAGGCTTGGAGCAACTTCGGGCTCCGGAATCAAAACTTGGACAACCGGAGGTTGGACGTGTGCGGTACTTCCTAAACTTGTAGTTTGCACCTTGTCCTTTGTTGCCTCGGTTTCA
>BQNB010193592.1:0-11524 GCA_026074375.1 Tanacetum coccineum
TTAAGTTCAGCTCGGTTTTGAAGTTTTTGATGCTTTAAGCGAGACGATCAAAAAATGCCCGTACTAAATCTATACATTCTATTAGGCCGGATGGAATAGAGTGCAAACTCACCATTCACACACCCACTCACCATTCAAACACTATGCCGGTGCTATAGACTCACACGTGACTTGCTTCCATTAAGGTGAGCCACTCACCTCCAGTAAGTGGTAAAAACTGGGCCCCTCTTTTTTCTTTTAATTTATTTTATTTAGTTTGTAAGTATGTGTGGGTATTTAGTGGGGTATATTTTATATAAAGTGAGTATTTTAATGAAATGTGAGTTTTAGTTAAGGTGAGTTGTTATTACGGTTAAAATGTGAGTGGTAAAGTTAGAGAGAGAAAGCTAACGTGGCGCTGAGGTGTAAGGTGAGTTTGTGTGTATTACTCCATCCAGCCTAAGAGATACATCCTGTTACAGTCGTTCAATAGCTATCCACATGTCATGAGCTGTCTTGCAAGCATCAACAGTTGAGTAAATTTCATCCCCAATTCTAGTCAAGAGCAAATGAATTGCTTTCTTTTCTGTATCAAAATGAGCTTTGTTTTCAGGAGAGATATTCAAGAATGTCTCAACAACTATTTGTGCTGGAACTTCTGGAGTTTTAGCTGTTGCAGGTTGACTTGGAATTATGATATTAGAAAGCTTGTAAAGACCTTATAGAATGCATTTCCTCAAGGCATCACCATTTGGTTTCGTATCAACATATCTCATGAAACGTGATTTCCACTGAGCATATCTTCCTGTTGCAAGCATCGGTGGACGATCCCTTGAACCAGCTGCCATGATGTTTTTATGCATTTGACTGTCTATTGTGGATGTTGTAATTAGAGTAGTCATGATGAATCATTTGTTTGTTATGAAGTGAAAATGATTTTGTAAGATCTTAAGCAGGTAAAGTGATTGTTGTTGTGGTTCTGAGAATTCAATTTAAGTTTACGGAATTTTACAAGTCTATCATTTAAATTGAGAAAAGAAGAGTTTTTTATCGGGATTTTACTAAATTAAGAAGAAACCGTGAAATTAATTGTTGATGTGGTTTGTTGTTGTAGAATTAATTGTCTTTTAAGTCCAAGTAGAAATTAGAATTCCTTGTATCGAAAATTGTTTATCGAAATTGAATTTCGATGGCCAATTAAAAATGAAACTCGATTGACACAAACCGCAGAAGTTTAGATGCCACAAACCGCATAACCCTTAAATTGACACAAACCGTAAAACCCTTTAACTTACACAAACCGCATAACCCTTTAATGCAAAAACCGCAGACTTTGAATTTGCACAAACTGTAGAAAATTGTATTTGCACAAACCGCAGGATTATAAATTTTTTGCCTTAGTTTATGTTCGTGTATATGTCATAAACCGCAATATCTTATCCCCTGTAAACAGAAATCATAGAATACACAAGTGCACAAACCACAGAGATACAAACCGCAGAAGTTTGCACAAACCGCAGGGTTCACTTAACTACACAAACCACATAATTTGAAAATTTTGGCCATAGTTTACTTTCAAATTAATGTCATAAACCGCAGAAAAATAACACATGTAGTAACACAAACCGCAAAAATCCTTAATACACAAACCGCATAACTCGTTTATGCACAAATTGTAGAAATGAGAACATAAACCGCAAACATCAAGCTTTATGCACAAACCGCAATCTTCATCTTAGTAACCCAATTTTTTTTTATCCAAAAGTGTTGTTTGATTATTGTATAAGCTTCTACTAAGCACTAAAGTAATGAAAGTACAACTTGATGATCGAAAACAACAAGAAGTAAGCATGAAATGATTCTAAAGTGTTCTAAACTCACGGTTTTAAAAACTAAACAAAAACTTTAACTTTTAATCCATAAAAATACAATTTTGTTTGGTTCTTTTTAGCACAAGTCTATCCCTAAACGTTTGCAAATAAGAAAGTAACAAGCTTTTGGGTTCAAACAAATTATATCAACAATAAGGCGAACCAAAAAATCTTGAAATAAGCTACGGTATAAGCAAAACGAAACCATAAACACACTAAACCCACCCCGTGGCTCTTGATGCCAATTGTTAGGAACCAAGAATTCACTTCACCATCATAGCCTATGTGAATCAAATGATAGAAAATAGAGAAGGAAGTAAAGAAGAAATAAAGAGAGAACAAAGAAAGGATGGTGGATTGCACACAATATGTTTTACAATAAAATGAACAACCAACCCTTCTCCATGTGTGGAGAAGGGGTATTTATACCACCATAAGGGCCGGCCTTGATAGGCTTGATGGCAGTCGTATTTTACTATTTAGTCAGGCTCGGGATTAACTTGGGCTTAAGCCCGTAACACATGACATATTAGCTTACATAAACGTGCCTGTTTACCCTTTCTAGCCTATTACAACGTTTACTAAGTAAAGACCTCGATTTCTAGTTTGACTCAATATTTTGAGGCTATCAAGTTTGTTTGAAAAAATAAAAAATAAAATAAAATGGTGGGTCTTAAAAGTGAAAGTTATATATGAGTTACTGTGGAGACTGTTTTTGGGTATGTTATTTAGTTATAAGCTAAGTGGAAAAAAAACTGATGTGATGCTGAGATGTTAGTAACTTGCAAGTTACTGCACCTAATGCTTTAAGAAGACTTTACATACAATATCGCACTCAAATGAGTTCATGTCCACTTGTATCTATGGCATGCACTTATGTCTTTACTCTTTAAATCTTTATCATAACTATCTTCTAGCTAGATTGATGTACAAATCACATGTGCACTCTTCGTATTGCTCATCTTACACAATTAATAAAAAGTTATTTAATCATGACAAGTAACAAAACTCATTGGCTTACCTTCATTTGATTCTCAATGATGAGCCTACGATTTACCTCAAAAAGTAGCATTATTCAAAGGTTAAACAAACTACTATATACAAAATGCATGTGCATATTGAGCGAATTACAACTGCATATTGACCAAAATACAAACTTTTTAGTGAAAGTTATGATGAAATACATGTGCATCTTGACCAAATTAAAAAAAAAAAAGAATAACTATGAGTGAAACTTTTGATGAAATACCATAACAAAAAAAAGTAAAGAAACAATTTCCACAATACTAAATTCACAAGCAAACTGTTACAACAAAACAAAACAAAGTAAAGAAACAATTTCCACAATACTAAATGCAGATTTTTGAGTGAAACATGTGATGAAATACATGTGCATATTGACCGAATTAAAAAAAAGATAATAATTATGAGTGAAACCTGTGATAAAATACCAAAATAAAACAAGAAATAATTTCTACAATACTAAAAGACAAGTGCAGCTATAAGCTATAATTTTAGTACTTATTATTATCCTTTTATTAAAGTTTGATAAAGATTAGTAACAAGTAATGATTCCAAATCTAATATGTTCATTCTTAAAAAATACTACTGTGAGTTTGACATAGTTTTGTTATAACAAACACACAAAGACATTAGATAGTTTTAACAATAAGACTAATAAAAGCATTGAATAAATACATGTGTACCTCCCTTTATGAGTTTCATTATGATTATAACATTTCCTATTTGCGAAATTCATTAGTTTGTAGAAAATACTTCCTGGTCTCTACAAATTAAATCACCAAATGAAAGAAAACTTAGTAGATAATGTTGATGGTCTTACATTAAATGAATAGGATGCTTCAGAAACAAAGCACTTATTATTTTGCAAAAATATGAAGCAATACAACATAGTTGACAGTGTACAGGATGAAAAGAACAATCTTTAGAATATCTTACCATATTTTGCATTCATGTTCTTTTTCTAATAAACAACAAGGGGTGTGAACCATGTACCCACAGTAGCAACATTTTTTTTCTTTTGAATAAATGAAATTAGGGAATGCTAATTGAAGAGCATGGACCTTACAAGCTTTATTGAAACCAATCGACAAAACCTTCAATGTTCAAGAACATCTGGTCTGTGTCTGTTGATACCGAAGATTCAAAGGGATAAATGAGATCTTTTACATGTTTAGTGATAATTATGATACCTCATTTCCCCATACGAATTTATGAACATGTGATTAAGTGATTAACAAAGACACATAGAATCGATGTGGTGGCTTATGATGGTGATATGAGAATGACTTGGAGAAAGGTTAATTGATATTGGGGGTTATAAAACGTTTTTTGAGACAATGTTTGTCATTTAGTTCTAATGGTTGCCGTGTTTGTGTAAACACATTGGGTTGGGATATTTTAACCCGGTATGTGATCCGATGCATGTTTTAGTGGGTATGTATATAATTTCCCCTATACATAAACCAAACATGACTCATGTGACCCGTTTACCAAACTGAGTTGAGAGATCAACCCGTTTAACCCACCCCTCTTTTACACTATTTGACATTTCAAGTATAAAACTATTTCAACTTTTTAAAAGTGTAAATGGGTTGACAGGACGGTCTGTTGACCCATTCAATGAGCTTTCTATGTGCAAATGCACATTTTCGCAACTTTTGTGTTTGGATGAATATCACCGATTAAACAAACGCCTTCTTTTAGCTGCAAGAAAGTATTTCCTTTAAGGGTGCCCTTCCGTTTTTTGTCACTCATAATCTTTTCTTGAAAGTCATCAAATGTCCAACTATCATCATTGTTGTCATCACCAAGTAGCTAGGTACCTGAAAACCAACTATTTCAAGTTTTGCCATAGATTCAGGCCCGATGCTCACGATCCACCCAGTGATAGCATCAACCAAGGCTATTTTATTCGAGAACTAACAGAGGATTTGTGAACTTACTTGTCATCTGGGGAGATGGCACATATAACAGTAAGCTTTGAGTTTCACTTCATAATAATATAGATACTACTACACAATGCAAGATAACAAAGTAGCCTAATAGCTTTTCATTGCAAAATTTCCCAGCATGTCATGTTCATGTTTACATCTGAATAATTATAAGCAAATCAAAATTTATAATCAAGAAAATGAGACAGAAGTGGGGCATCAAGGATCCGAAAGAATTGAAGCCATTGGTGGTAATTAAACCGATGGAGATAGGAACTTGTCATCTTTAATGCAGAGCTACCCATTTCTTTACATGGGTACATGCTCTTTGTGCCTGCCAAATTTTTACCATATATTTGGTTATGATCCTTCTAAAGTGGTTTATTTTGCAATACTGTCAAAAAACTTATGGATAAAGGGTTTGGCGAATTAGCTAACCTCCTTTTCCCAATCACAACGAGGTGTGATAATAGCCAACACCACCGCTTGCATTGTGGTTCCTCTAAAGATCATCCCAGCCTAAATACCCTTATAGTTTTAAGCATAATACAAACGTCAACCGAAAAAGAAAAATAAATTATGTTAATATTAATGCATGAAAATGGAAAAGGTCGGAAATTATTAGTACCATGACACCGAAGTGGAAAACCCAAGTATCATGGGGACTCCTATCAAATAGGAGCACCCTAAGTTGACGTAAGCTACGTAGAATGTTGTTTATGCTTATATCCGGGTAAGAAAGCTTCGAATCCCTGGGATGCAGGTAGAAAAGACCTCTTGTTCGTCAAAATCACAACGCAAAATCAATTAAAATCAAATGACATATATGTAGTAATAGTTTGTTATATGAAAATGTAAATGTGCAGATATAAAGGCATGAAACACATACTTTATCCAATCAATAGGAACACAAGCTTTTATTAGTAAATGATAATCTTGAGGAAAAAAAGATGCATTGATATCAATTCATATATGAATGTATTGAGCAAAATAGCAAAAACCAAGTACAATTTTTATACACCAGAACTTAATTGTTTTCACTTAAAGGTTATAATAAAAAATTTAGGTTAAAAAAGGGATAATGACTTAAAAAGTCATCTAAATTGACATTTTTTGCCGTTGTGTATAGCCATATTTTTCTTTTTCTATTCTCTCATCAAAATTTCAAATGTCAATCATTATGTGTATTTTGTGACCATTTTACCCTTACTTTTTTTCAAACTTTCGGAGGGTAAAATAGTCATTTTACATGGAAGAATAGTCACAAAATACACACAATGATCGATATTTAAAAGTTTGATGACAAGATGGGAAAGAAAAAAGATGACTATACACAACCATAAAAAGTGTCAAATTAGATAACTTTTTAAGTCATTAGCCCGTTAAAAAAAAGGGTGTAACAAAGAGTTCAAAGAAATGGTAATAGCTTACAAAAATAAAACTATATGTAGAGACATGAATTACTGTCGTGTGTAAATAAAAATAATATATCTTTAAATTCTTGCAAGAAAACGTGTTTGTGTCATTAGTTTAGCTTAGTTGATCATGTCAAATAGATGACTCTTATGAAACATATTTGTTTCTTTAGTTTAGTTTAGCCTAGGTTCATACGATCTACACTTGCTATTAATTCCGAGTATATAGATAGCTAACTCTTTTATCGTATGTATTCACTCGTGTATAATTTATGAGCAAAACTACAATACTCAAGTTCCCATGTCTTCTGCATAGATAAGAGGGAACATATTATTAGCTGTCATTAGCAATTATGACTAATTGTGATTGCCTTGATTGACATTAGCAATTATGTATCATTAATTGTGATTGTCGTTTTTCTTATATAGTCTTAAGACTCATCTATATATAAAGATGGCTAGTGATGAATAGAAAGAGATGAGGGAATTCACCTTCTAATATAGTATCGAGCTAGAATGTTCTAGCTATTACGCCCGTCTTTTTAACGTATGTATTCACATTCGTGTTATACTTTCATATGAGCAAAACTACAATACTCTACGTATCCCCATGTCTTCAGCATAAACAGCTCTGGAACATCAAAAACGCATAACCAACCTGCAAAAAGCCATCAAGAGATAACGCACCTAAGTCAAGACATTAGCAAAAATTAACATAAATAGTGAATGTCGTTAATTCATCAAATAGTCTTTAAGAACTCAACTATAGATAATAAAGCTTCGACTCACGATCATCCACATCCCTCCTCATCTTGCAAACCCCTACACCCCACACTACACTCGCACGCCCGTCACCAACACCCCCCCCCAAAAAGAAACAACACCCCCACCACCAACCCCGCACTCCTGAAATACCACTCCTTACCACCCTCCCACAATCTCGATCAAACTTCCTTCACCCCCCCGCCCCAAACAAAACTTTTTTTCCGCTTATAGTTGTACTTCTAAATAATCAGCTGATTATGAGCATTATGTTTTGTGTATTGCGTTGAAGGTGTGATTCATTCTTATTCTCAATATGTTTGCTACAGCTTTTCTCTCTTAGGTTAAGATCTTATTACTTATATGTCTGAGCTCCATCACCACGAGATAGATGATAATAGCTCATCGTATTATATAGTATTGGATGTTTTGGATTATATTTGACCATCAACTCTTGGCGATCAACAAATCTTTGTACTTTTGGGAATCTCTCGTATTATGTTGATATAGCCATCAATCATCAAACTTTGTCTTTTAATCTTTGTTTTAACAGCGGAGATCCTTGTAGTTTTTGAAAATAGTTGGTTATTAATTTGTCGCTCCTACCTAAAGGCAAAGCAAGTCATGTCGTAAAAATAAACGTCACGCAAAGGAGGAAGTCGCAAGCAATAAAACACTATGCCTCAAAATACAATTATGCTTCCGTTCAAACAAACAACAAAGAAGCTGAAAAAACCACCGGACATCATTGTATTTTTCAAAAATAGTTAGTCAAAAATTAGCACACCTACTAAAGGCAAAGCAAGCCACGCAAAGGAGGATGCCACAAGCAGCAAAACAACTGTGTCGATGAATATAATTATTCTTCTATCTCAACAAATAACAAAGAAGATGATAAAAAAAGAGCTTTTCAACTTATGTTCCAGTTTGTCCGTCGAGAAGCCTCCTGCTCAAACCGTGGAGGAGAATTAGCTGTCATTAGCAATTATCATTAATTGTGATTGCCTTGATTGACATTAGAAATTATGTATCATTAATCGTGATTTTCGTTTTCCTTGTAAAGTCATATGACTCATCTATATATAAAGATGGCTAGTGATGAATACAAGGAGATGAGAGAATTCACCTTCTAATAGTTTTGAGCCCAATATGTCACTCCCATCCCTAATTCACTTTCACTTTAGTGAGCACCATATTCCAATACCATATTATTATATCAAATTCCCCAACTCTTTTTCTTAACTTGGTGCCACAAGCACGTGAAATATAACTTTTAACAACCCAACTTCATTAGATTGTGCACTTTTGAAGACTAAAACACTTTGAGTTCTTTCTGCTATGAAAAGAACGAGTCACAACCTCCTTTATATCTTCATTTCAAGACAATAACACCAACGATCTATCATTGGAAGAGAACAGCAGCGGCGGCGGTTAGACCGAGGTGGTTATTGAAGGTGGAGATCTTGATTTATTTGTATTACGGCTAATAAGAGAATAGGAAAAGATACATATGGGATCCCTCCAAATCATCGGCGAGTTGCCGATAATTGGAGGACAACTATTATGTGATAAAGGATTAGTTTTTTGGTGTATGATTGTAATAGTCTCTGATACCATGAAAGATGGTGAAACTTCTTGTGTCCATTTCATTAATCATAAATTACAATTTATAAGGGTACAAGGATAAATAAATAGACACTAATCAATGATTGACTATATAATGATTTACAACTAAGCTTATCATGACTGACAACCAATCTAATCATGATAGACAATTAATGGGAAACACATGGGATAATAGGACATACGAGAATGACAGCTAATACTCTCCCGCAGTTTGAACGGGAGGCTTCTCGATGGACAAACTAGAACATAAGTTGAAAACCTCTTCTTCTTCTATCATCTTCTTCGTTGTTCGTTTGAGCTAAAATATAATTGTGTTTAGTGGCATAGTGGTTTATTCCTTGCGGCTTCCTCCTTTGTGGGACGTTTATTTATACGTCATGGCTTGTTGCCTTTAGGAAGGAGCGACAATTTATCAACCAACTATTTTCGAAAACTATAATTATCTCCGCTACATAAGTTGAAAAGCACTACTTCTTTTATCATCTTCTTTGTTGTTTGTTGAGACGGAAGACTAATTGCATCCGTCTGCATAGTTGTTTTACTGCTTGCGGCTTTCTCCTTTGTGTGACGTTTATTTTTACGTCATGGCATTTTGCCTTTAGGTAGGAGCGCGCATTTTGACCAACTATTTTGAAATATGACAATGATCTCCGATAGTAAAATAAGTAACAGATAAATATAGTGGATGTCCAGTCGCAGTTTTAAGCCCAATATGTCACTCCCATTCCTAATTCACTTTCACTTTAGTGAGCACCATATTCCAATACCATATTATTATATCAAATTCCCAACTTTTAACTTGCTGCCACAAGCACGTGAAATATAACTTTTAATAACCCAACTTGATTAGCTTGTGCACTTTTGAAGACTAAAACACTTTGAGTTCTTTCTGCCATGAAAAGAACGAGTCACAGCCTCCTTTATATCTTCATTTCAAGACAATAACACCAACGATCTATCGCTGGAAGAGAACAGAAGCGGCGGCGATTGGACCGAGGTGGTTATTGAAGGTGGAGATCTTGATTTATTTGTATTACGGCTAATAAAAGAATAGGAAAAGATACATTTGGGATCCCTCCGAATCATCGGCGAGTTGCCGATAATCGGAGGACAACTATTATGTGATAAAGGATTAGTTTTTTGGTGTATGATTGTAATAGTCTCTGATACCATGAAAGATGGTGAAACTTCATGTGTCCATTTCATTAATCATAAATTACAATTTATAAGGGTACAAAGGTAAATGGATAGACACTAATTAATGATTAACTATATAATGATTGACAACTAAGCTAATCATGACTAACAATCAATCTAATCATGATTGACAACTAATGGGAAACACATGGGATAATGGGACACACGAGAATGACAACTAATACATATGAGATGTTAACATGTAAAGATGGGAAAATAACGGGCTGAAAAGGTAAACAGTGAAATCGATTGAAGACAAATATGGAGCTAGTAAGTACAAAATGTTTGAAGTTTTGAATTAATTAAATGGTGTGTCGAGTTCGTATTACAACACAAGTATTAGGCACTGTATATATACATTAAACCAATTGAGATGGTATATTCAACAAATCAAATGATGTTAGTGCCAGTATTTTGTAATTAGGAAATCACTAAAATAGTGATTTACACATGGACATAATACCATGTGAGAAGCAGATGCTAACGAAGATAGGTTTTTTACATCAACATCAACGTTTTTAGTCCTTGTAGCTTTAAGAATTTGTTCTAGAAATTTCCCAGTTACTACACCTATTACCTGCACGTGATTCTCAGAAAACATCACTTCATCAACCCTTAAAATTGTCGGCATCGAACAATGTAGTGTTTAAACCCGAATGGAACATCACTTTGTCGATTACTTTTCCCAGTTGACTTGTTGTCATGGCTAAAGGCTAAAGGTGTTAAATGAGAGTTACCGGACTTGTAGCGGGCATGATGGTTTTGATTAGACCTTCGTCCAACGATATAGGCAGTGGTGGCCCTGGCATGTATCCATCCAAACTCAGATTCAAGAAAAATAAAATCAGTGAGATGAATACTTTACTTGTTTATTGGTTCTTATTATCTGTCAACAAAGATTACTTAAGTAACATTATTGGTCTCACATTGTATACATGTCTTATCTTTAAGCACTGTATTATAGTCATAAAATTGGGCATCACGGTAACTTATTGTAAAGTATAAGACACAAAGCGTATAATTACGTGATACAACACAATTCTATATTCTAAATACTTAATTTTTCAAAAGAGATACAATTACACATAAGCAAATAAGAGGTTACTGATTGGGTATTTTGGGTGTGTTCGATCACGGGTCAAAACGGGTGGCTTTTTGGTACAGGTAGGGTCAGGTTGGTTTACCTGAAAAAAAGCGAAAAGGGTTTGCAGTTTCATTTCCATCTGATTCTAGACGCCATTTTCTTCATGCATAAGTCTTTCCTACTCTGGTCAATAGATCAGCTCCTTTCCAAGTTAAGCTAGTATCATCCTAACTTGCATAAAACTCTATCAAGCATTCCGTTATGAACGGGCTGTAAAAAGTTTCAAAGTATTAGAGACTATTAAAATGATAGAAATGACCAAAAAGTTTATCACAATTATCTGCACACATCATTTCCAAAAGGCCAAATATTATATTGTGCTCAACTTCTGAATTTAATGGAAAATGCTTACAAAAAAGTTGAAAGCTCATGTCCCATCTTTGCTTGTACCACATCTTTGTTTGCTGGGAAACTTTTATTTGAACAAAACTTGTACCGCATCCTTACAACACTCTCGCCCTTCATTAAGGCCATCACATACATGTCACACCCCGCCAAGGCGGAAACGCAAGGCACGACATAATAGGATATTAACATAGCACATGGTATCTTTATAGAGAAATACTAAATAGGGTA
>BQNB010193595.1:0-11524 GCA_026074375.1 Tanacetum coccineum
ATTAAATTTTAACTTTTTCAAATTTAACTACTGAGTTTGACATTTCAATCGTTAACTACCGAGTTTGACTCTTCCGAGTTTGATCATTTTAAATCAAACTTGTCAAAAATGAATTTACAGTCAAGTGTTTCAGCAATCTCAATTGTCTTAGCCGTTTTTAAACTCTTATCATCCAGTTTAATCTTTGTAAGACCATGTTATACCAAGTTTATCAAGTCGGAATCCTACCGAGTTTGTTGTTCGTGTCGAGTTTGTCATTTTTGGTCATTACACATTAATTTATACAATTAACTACACACAAACATCATTTTAAGCAACAAGAATCCTAAATCTATCATCAATTGCTAAAAACCCTAAACTCGGTAACCTTAATTTTTGCCGAGTTTGATCTCGATACTAAGAACAGCATAAAGCCGTTTCAAAAACATGTTAAGCACTGGATTACTTACGTTTGAGAAAAGAAGAATGTTATGATCGTTGTAAATGAACTCTAACTCAAAAAGATTGATTTTTCCTCTTTCTCGATTTGAGATTCGGTATAAATGAAAATTAGAAAATGAAATATAAATCCCTTTTATACTATCCGAATTTGCAGGTCTAGAATTTGACAGTTTCAGTCCCTGAACTTCATCTTTCTGAGTTCTAGTTTGAAAAAATTCATCTTTGACCCTTATAGTTTTGTTACTGAATTTTGTTGCCAACATTTTCAAAAACTCCCCTCTTGGAATATGATCCCTTTGCACAGTTAGATCTTGAATGATATTTTATCCTTTTTCAAAGTCTAAATTTTCACAATAATGAAAAACAGCCCCTCGAAAAAATACCTGTTTTATAAAAACTCTTAAGAATTCGAGAGATCACTGTTTTTATTAGATTTTGAAAGCACTTGTGAATTTCAAATTTAAGTGATGTACATGAATGAAAATTACAAAAACACATGTTTTGACAAGAATAACTCCCTCTCAGATCATAATCCAGTTTGAAGAAATGAAAGTATGTTAGATGAAAATATCGAATCAAATCTAATTGTAATGAAATGACATGTGAATTTTGTTTAAATTATATTTTTGATTTTTCTATTTTTTATTTTTGGATTTGATTTTTGATTTTTTTTAAAACATTAAGAAAATCTTTTTGGATTTCTATACTTTTCAATTTTTATTTTGTTTTTGAAAAATTTATTTACAAAGTTGATGTATGATCTTTTTCAAAAATATAACTTTGCCAGACTTTCCAACTGTGTTGGAGTCATACATATGATACCAATGCGATGAACTAATTACTTTAAGCGTTCTTTGGGAAGAGCTTTATTAAATATATCCGCAAGTTGGTATTCAGTTCCGAAAAATTATAATTTCACTGTACCCTTTTCAACATGTTCTTTAATAAAATGATACCAGATGTCTATATGTTTTGTACGTGAATGCTGAACCAGATTGTATGAAATAGAAATAGCGCTCTTTAAATCGCAATACATCGGTATTCTGTTATACTTGTATCCATAGTCCAGTAGTTGTGTACGCATCCAAATAACTTGTGCACAACATGCAGACAATGACGCATATTCAGCTTCAGCAAAAACTCCAACTCACAAGCTTTTCACCTTGAAATTTTATGCCTCCTGAAGTGCTTTTACAGTCGTCTTTACATCCTGCACGGTCTGCATCTGAATATGCAATTAGTTTAAATCCGAAATCCTTCGGATACCATAATCCCATGTTATAGGATTGTCTTAGATATCGAAAGATCTGTTCAGCCTCTTTGAGGTGTTTGACCGTAGGACATGCTTGATAACGAGCACAAACAAAGGTGGAAAAAGCAATATCGGGCCGACTGGCTGTTAGATACATAAGCCCTCCAATCATTGGACGATAATTCGTTTGATCAGTTAGAGTGCCTTGTAAATCAACATTCAGTTTCTCAGTGACCATAGGTGTGCTCATGGAGACACATTCATCCATACCATGTTTCTTTAAAAGCTCAATAGCATATTGTCATTGACTTATGAATATGCCACGGGGTGATTGATGAACTTGGAGTCTAAGAAAGAACTTGAGTTCACCCACCATAAACATTTCAAAATTATTTTTTATAAGATTTGCAAATCGTTTTGAAAAATCTGGATTTGTGGAACCAAAAATGATGTCATCGACAAACACTTGAACAAGTAATATGTCTCTCCCGTGACATCGTGTAAACAAAGTCGGGTCAACAATACCTTTAGTAAAATGGTGTTTAATGCTCGTAGAGCTTGTTTAAGACCGTATAGTACTTTCTTCAACCTATAGACATGATCTAGAAAGTCTGGATCGACAAAACCATTAGGTTGGCTAACATAAACCTCCTCTTTCAATAAACCATTAAGAAATGCAGTCTTAACATCCATCTAAAAGATTGTGATGTTTATGTGCAGCAAAAGCAATGAATATTCGGATGGCTTCAAAACGAGAAACTGGAGCAAATGATTCCTCAAAATCAATGCCTTCTTCCTGCTTGTAACCCTTCGCAACAAGACAAGATTTGTTTCGAATTTGCATCACTTTTATTCTTCCATAGCTATTTGACAGCAATTATATTTTTTTCATATGGTTTAGGAACTAATTCCCATACATCTAGTATTTCGAATTGATGCACCTCATCTTGCATTGATTCTATCCAGCTGTGATCAGACATAGATTCTTTGATATTCTTTGGTTCAATGGTGTTGATGGTTAAAGCGTACATACTGATGAGGTGTCATTTTATACACTATTTTGGGGCCATTTAACCCTCTAAATCATGCAAATATGCCCAGATTATGTGCTTAATCGTTTGTTTTTAGGTTTTTAGCACTTGGATGGCATTTGGAGGAAATATACGTGACTTGGGCTCATTTGAAGAAGAAACGGACAAGACTACGACTCTACACCAAATCCTTGAAGAAGTTGTGCATATATAGTGTGGAGACGGCGCCGCAAGTTTCAAGCAACGGCGTCAGGACGTTTGAAGTGACGACGTCAAAGATCTGATAACGGCGTCAGAACATGGCCGACCTAAAGAAACCCTTAAAGATTTTGTGTCATGAGATTAAGAAGACCATTTCACTTACGCGCGAAGTACCAGATATTGTTTTGATAATAACTCCTTCATACGAACTCGGATTTTGACGATTCAATAGCCCACAGGATCGCAGCGAGAAAATCTACAACCTAGTGAAAATTAACAGTGTAAAGGCTTAGGGAATTTTGGTGACAGCGTCGTGAAGCTCGAATTAGGGTTTGCCTATAAATATAGCCTCATAACTTCGTTTTTATCAAGCCCCCAACCTTAAGCCCGATTATAGGGTTTGGGTAGGTGTTTTTCCAGCAACTTAGAAGACCTAATTCAATTCATAAACATCTTGTAATGGTTTGATTATCACTTATATCTTATTCATGTCTTCAATTCCTTTTGTTGATTATGATTTCTCTTGTTTAAGTATGCTTGGCTAATTCATCTAGTATTTATTTGGGAATCAATGAAACTTGTCATTAGTTGATTAGATCTTGTTATTTGTGACAGATTCAATGAGAATAATTGATTATACTTTATAGTTCTTGTTTCCCATTGCTTCTTGTTGATGGATGTGTGCGTTAGGCTCTAGAAAACTAGCCATAAGATATTAAATTGGCGCAGACGTCTAGGGAAACGTGAGTGTGTAGAAAGGATACCATCGGTAACAGTCTTCATACTACCTTACCCATAATATTGTTGATCCATCTTAAGTGTTTTAAATGCATGTAATATACTCTTAGGGGCCTTGTAATAGTCTTCATACTACCTTACTTGTGCGTTGCCCTAATGAAATATTACATAGACGGCGGGTTCGTGTAATTCGTTCATGAAGTAGGAAATACTTACACATTACATCTCAAGTATGACAAAGCAAAATGTAGAATTGGATAGCTAGCAAGAAGTAGTGCATCCCAGGTGAATACGCTTCATTGTATAATTGTTATTTAGTTTATTAGTAATATAAATTAGCTAAAAAACTCAAATCCTCTCTAAAACCAGAATTTACTTGCTTTCATTAAATATAAAAACAAAAAAAGAATCTTCCATCAACCCTTAGACCTTAATAAACATTTGATCCGGCCTTCACAGTGCTATTACCCTAGAGAACGATAACAACCCTCAAGCCTTTCCTATACTACACTACAACGGTTAGGTACACTGCCTAAGGAGTTGTAAAACTTCTTGTAGAAGTCCCTTACGACAACCACATTAGGGGTCGGCCAGACAAAAAGCTCCCCAACTTTGCCTATAAATACTTGACTGTTCCCCACTGATTTTCACACCTTTTGCACTCATTCTTTTCTATCTAAAATCAGTCCATACATCACCTACAATCCTTTGATCATTTAATCTTAAGATTTTGTTTCTATGTGATTCAAGCTTAATTCCTCAAGTGCAAGAGAAGAATACTTCTTATCATCAAGTCAAGAAGTATTATAGTTTTGTTTTTGTTATCGTAAAGTTGTATCATATCTTGTAAATCATTTGTGTATATTGGGTAGTTGTGTACAATAGGTAGATTGTTGTGATCTTAGAAAGTATAGTTAGATCGTGGTGATCATAGTAAGTAGTGTTTGATCGGGGTGATCTTTTGAGTGTCTAGTGAAGTGAAGTTGTGAAGTGAAGTGAAGTTGTGAAATGAAGTGAAATTGTGAAGTGAAGTGAAGTCGTGAAGTGAAGTGAAGTCGTGATGGGAAGTGAAGTTGTGAAGCGTAGTGAAGTTGTGCGGTTAGTATTTTAGTCCTCAAAATACAATAGTTGTGATAGATTAGTTTAGGTAAGATTAGAACTCGACATTTGGCTTAGTGTCGGAAATCGGTGTAAGCTTAGTTGTGTACGGTTTTCTTCGCCTAAAGGGAGTTTGTTGACGTAGTGAAGAGAACTCTCAAGTTTGGTGCTCGGGGAGTGAAGTAGGGCGAAGAGGTGCTTCGTTACCGAACCACTATAAATCCTTGTGTTGTGGTTTGATCTTTCTAACTCTTATCTCTTTTCTTGCATACTTATTTATCATTTATTTACTTACTTATATTATTCATATTGCGCACATATTGAGATCACATAAAGTTGAATCTAACTTTTTTTAAATAAACTATACACAAAATTAAAAAGTGGTATACTATTCAACCCCCTTATAGTTTTCCATAATTGGTATCAGGAGCCACGTCCAAACAAAAGATTTTAAAAATAAACTGTAATTTAAAACTTGAATCGATCTAGTTAATCGAAAAAAATTTAGAATAGGCACTCAAGTGGCAAGACATCACTATATTTGAAAGTGATGGATTTATTTATTAGAAAAATAGATTCGAAAATTATGTGAAATCAAAAGATCTAGATCTTTGGCATATTATTACCTATGGTAATTTTCCTCCCGTACAAAATTATCCTGAAACTAAAAAGGATGAAATTGTACCATTTGATAAACAAAATGATGATCTTAAAAAGAAACTCGCTAAAAATAATGAAGCTAAAATGTTAATTTAATACATGCTTTGCCACACAAAGAAAAAGAAAGAATTTTTAATGAGTAAAACGGCAAAGAAATTTGGGGATAGATTCCTAATCACTCACCAATGTAATTAAGTCCAGACAAAGATAATACAAATAGATCTTCTTGTTCAACAATATACAATTTACGATTTCCAAAAGAGAATCATAGATAAATAGTTTTTGCTAGATTTAACACTATTATTACTAGTCTAAAAGCACTTGATGAAGGTTTTTCTAGCAAGAATTATGTTAGGAAATTTCTTAGGGCACTTCATCCTAAATGGCGCGTAAAGGTTACGGCTATTGAAGAATCGAAAGATTTAACATCACTATCGCTTGATGAACTTATTGGAAACTTGAAATTTTATGAAGTGATAATAAAGAAAGATTCTGAAATGGTTAAAGGCAAAAGAGAACAAAATAGATCTCTTGCCTTAAAGGCTAAAAAGGAATCTAGTGATGAAGATAGTTCGACCTCCGATAGTGAAGGCGAAGAATAAGCCATGGCCGTGAGAGACTTAAAGAAATTTTTTAAAAGACGAGGAAGATTCGTAAGATAACCACACGATGAAAGAAAGCCATTCCAAAGAAATAAAGATGACAAGAATGACAAAACCAAAAGAAAATGCTTCAAATGTGGAGATCCAAATCATCTCATCGAAGAATGCCCAAAACTATCCAGAAACCACAAGTTTGAGTTGAGAAGGGATCAGAGATGAATGAAGCATCCCTTTGTTAAATAGTAAACTTCCGATCGACTTCTGCCGGGTTGGTTGCTTTGGAACGCGCGTAGCCCGATTTGGGCGATGAGGGACGTAGGAATTGCCCTTGACTGTCTGGAAGGCTGAAATAGCTTTCTCGAGAGCCTCTGAATCCATAATCCATAGAAGTCCCTGATTCGTTAAAATCAACACACGTAATTATAAAATATAATATGATAGAAAATTACCAAATTACCCTTGAGGACAAAGATAAAAAGGAAAATTTTACAAATATATATATAATATAATACGTATATTAACCAGGAAGTATGATTCCAGGGTCGTTATTCTCCAACGATTTGTGAAATTGAAACCACGTTTGTTGTTAGGACAATGATTTGAATTGGAAACAAAGATTGATTTGATTATCTACTTCTACAAATTAAAATAAGCAAATGATAACAATTAAGCACGAAAACAAATAACGGGAAATTAAACTTTAACTAAAAACGCAAAACGGGAACCCTAAACGGCAGTTAAAAACCCTAAATTTCCAAATTTAAACCTAAAATGAATTTTTCTTTTTAAATAGACTCTAATTGACTAAAAAGTAAGTTTAAAGAAAACTAGAACAAAAACGGAGTTGAAATGAGCTTAAAAACACGAAAAATGTAAACGGGAACGAATCCCGTTCTTTAAAAAATGAAATTTTGCAAATTAAACCCTACGAAAGCAAAACTAATTTTCCTAGAAACTTTATGATAAAAGAAAATTTTCTAAAAAAGATTTATATTTTTTTGATTATTTTTCTATTTTTTATGATTTTTTAAAGTTTTTAATAAAAATAAATGTTTAAAAATACTAAACTAATTATAAAAATTCTGAAAAAATTATGGAAAATAGATTGAACTAAAACGGACCTAGGAAAAATAAGCTTAGTTACACAGCTTATCGAATAAGCTGTGTAATAAGCTTAAAACAGCTTATAAGCAAAAAGGGAGAAAACGTGTATAAGTATTAAATGTTGTAAAGGTTTAACGAAAAAGACCCCAGGGCGCGTTGGTAGAGGTGTGTGGTGTGTGTTGTTATAAAGGGTTGAGGGTGTTGAGGTCGGGGGTTTGAGTCTTTCTCACCCCCGATTTCCACCTTCCCCCTTTTTTTGAAAACTTATAAAAGCAAACTTGTAAATAAAATAAGCACTTTTAATAAAAGAAAATTTTTATGAAAAGCCCTAAATAAGCTGTTAAACAGCTTAAAACTAGATAGTTACTACTTAACTTAATTTTTGGAGTTTTTCTTAAACTAAATAAGCTAAAGTTAAGACTAAATAAGCTATAATATGCTAAACTTAAGCTAATGAGCTAAACAGATTTAAAAATAAGCAAGCAATAAGCTAGAAGACTAAATAAGCTCTTTTATTGAAACTAATAACCAAACAGACCCTATGGGGATCTTTGAGCTTAATTTCCTATAAGCTAGTTAACCTTAAGGCTTTCTATCTTAATCCTACTTTTACCTAGACTATTAAGCTACAAATATCCACTTTTTACAAGAAATTTAAATAATAAGAGCTTAATGAAAAAGCTGTTTGAAAACAGGTTTCAAACTCAGAAGGTACTGAGTTATATTATATTTTGAAAAGACAAAAGTTACTTTTGCAGCTTAAAAACAGATTAGTAAAATAGCTTATTTTGAAAAAGCAAATTGAAAAAGATGATTAATGACCTAAAAACTTATTGTATTATGAAAAGCTAAAGCTAAAAACTATTTTAACTCTCTAAAAATTAAGCTAGAAAATGGAAGTTTGTCTATTATAACTGCTGATGCAGTTGACATGCATATAGACCAAAACTAAAAACCTTCAATGCAGACCTATTTTAAATGACTTCTACACTCTTTTAACTCAAGCCTAGATGCAAATTAAGCAAAGACACAAGCTAGAACTGAAATAAGCTAATAATGCAATTAAAACTAGACAGATTTGAGCTTTTATGATACTAACTATTGAAAACTTAACTAACACAAATCTAACTTATAAAAACAGCTTGAACTAACCTAAATTTGAGATTTAAAATAAACACAAAAGACCAAAGAGCCAAAAAAATAGCACTAACATAGGTTAGTGCTGCTGACCCAAACACCCCTTTAACCAACTCAGAATCCATTTAAACTTGAGAATAAGAGATCTAGTACTTTATGAAAACCTAATAGACACTAACCTAGCTTTTAAAACTAACTTAGACAAATTTAATTCAGAGATTAAGAACAAATTTAAAGGCTACTTAAGGTCACAATGTAACACTATCCTATGTTAGTGTAGTTTAAACCAAAAAACAACCCTTTTAACCAACTAGAATCCATTTAAACTTGAGAATAAGAGATCTAGTGATTACAACTTAGAAACCAGATATCAAATACCTGTAGCAAACCACATGAACTTATGTAAATAAGCCAATATAGCCATAGAATTAAACTAACTATAAGCTATGACTATTAATATTTTTGATTATGATCAGATTTAAGATGCAATATAAAGCAAAACTAAGAATCTAATTACCAACTATGAAACAACATGATTAAAACTCACTTAAAAACATAATAAGAAAAGATTAAGACAAATAAGCTCAATTATAAACAGAATAAGCAACTATTAAGCTAGATATTTAAGTCAGAAATAGAAATGAGGGACTTACAATTGCCTTAGCTAAACAAAGGCTATAAAAGGCTCTAATGAGCTGTCTACAAGCTCCAGCTTATCCAAGGATAAGCTGGTAGGGTCCCATAAGCTCTTCCAGATTTAGCTTATCATCCATAAGTCAATAAATCAAAGCAAAGGTTTATTATCTGATTTTATAAGTTTAAGTGAATTAAGTGGCTTATTTGAGCTCAATTTGAGCTTATAGACTCAAAGAGCTTGTATGAGCTTATTAGGAGCTTATCAAACAGTAACCAAAAGCATTTGAGATAATAGAAGCTTATAAGTAAAAAACAGGTAGTGAATGGCTTTGTTTTTCGTCCTTTGTGTGATATCCGTTTCCTGCACACTACAAATGCAAAACAAACATATATTTGGCAGTTTTTGCCTGTTTTTGGTCATTTAAGTCCGTTTTTAATGGATAAAGGTGTGTATAATTTAGCACATACCATCGTGTGTGTAAATGTGAGAGGCTTTATATAGCCTTTAGAGAAGCTTCTAGGTCCTGGAGTTTGTTAGACGTTCCCATAAATCCCTGCCCTTGAATCTTGTCAATCATTGGATCTCTATTCTTCATCGTTGGATTAGATGTGCTCATACGGATTGCCAACGTGGCAATCCGTGGTTTGATCCTTTTGTGCTTCTTTAGGGAAGGATTTAGTGTAAAATCCTTGCCCTTGTGTGCTTTCTTCATTCCAACGTGTCCTCACTTGTGTGGGATTTAACCAATGAGAGCGCTTGGTGATGTAATACTCTGCCAGCTTGTACTTAATCCGTTGAATTGTCTTTCCACGTGGCCAATTTTGATTTGCCCTTTGGGTTTAACTCAGGGTTAAACGAAGGAGACGGTGAACAGTAGTAACAACCTTTCGCGTGTAAAAACTTGCATAAAAAGGGGGTGTTTGACTTTTCTTTTGACCCGGGTTTTATTTTGACTTCAGGTTTATATAAAGGGTTTGGGCCGGGGTAAGGTTTTGGGCTCGGGCTTGGTTATATAAAAAGGTAACAGTTGTTAACTCTTATAATAAAAAGAGTTAACACCGTTAGGGTTTAGGGATTATTTTTGCAATTTGGTATATTTCAAGGGCTGTTTTGGGGATTTTGGGGTTTTTGTCATTTGGTGGTTGACTTTGGTTGACCAAGGGTTGAGTTTTGTTGACCTTTGATAGCATTCTCCTGACTCTTGTATTCTCTTTATTCGTTCCCGTGTCCGTGTTTGTTCGGCTTTGACCGTTTTCTTGTGATTTTTGCTATATCCGTACCTACACAATCACAAAGACAAAACAAGCAATATACAAGCATTTTAAGCACAATTTTGTCTTTTTAGGGCCATTTTTGATATAAAACGGATATGTGTTTTCACACATATCAAAATTCCCCAAACTAAGCGATTGCGTGTCCTCACGCAATATTATATGCTCTATAACCAAATACCTCAAAACTTCCCCAAACTAAATCTTTGAAAAGTAGCAAAGACTTTTGTGGAGAAAGTTTAGAAATCACAAGCTTTAAAACACCCCATTTTCCCATTTTTAATATATATATATATATATATATATATATATATATAAACTTAGAATATTTCGACTTTCGTTATTTCCATAACTGTTAGGGATCATAGAACAAGATGCATTTCAATCCGAGAATGCCCCAAAAAGGATAAATTCATCGTCCCCGACTTTTCACTTATCCAAACCAAGCTTAAAACGAAATCACAGCTAAATATCAGTAAAGATGCTAACACTACTCATATTTGCAACTTGTAAACTTTTTACTCCCGACATTTATTATATCTTAAGTGAATGTGCTATTTTGAATTTCAACCATGGATCAACATTTTGCAAAATACTATGCTTTACGTTCCACCCGAGAATAATGAGTTTGAAGGCGAGATCATCCCATGTAGCGACTTTCGTCTTGGCACATCCCAACCTTGCGGCTAAGTGACCAGGCTTTTGACACCCCACAGAGACTAGTATCGGGACTCACGGACCTTAGGTTTCAAAAACTCTCAAGTTTCCCGGATATTCATAGCTTATAAAATAGAATAGTCAAAGTTCAAAAGCATATTTGAATTTAACAAAAAGAAATCTATTTATTAATTTAAACTTAATATTAAACATAACATTTATGCAATTGTAACCCTCGACCTTTTAGAAGGCTGCAACATCGGTTGTGAGCCGGCAAGATGCAGCAAACTTTTATCAGTCTCGGATTTTTATTCTTACTATGGGCTTTCTTTAGAAGACTACCACATCGGTTGTGAGCCGGCAAGAGGTAGTAAACTTTTATCAGCCCACAGCTTTTATTATTATTATATTTTTTTATCATTTTATCATTATTATTATTATTATTATTATTATTTTTAATATATATATAAGACTAAAATTTTTGCTATATATTACATAAAAATTGTTGATTTAAGTTTAATCTCCAAAAACAACATGTATATTAATCTGGTTAAGAGCTTATGGGTCACAAATTACATACATGAGCTCTTAAGATTTTCAAATAATCCTTGCTTAACATCCTACTCATACTTAACTCTATCATTTTTCGTTCTTCGCGAATTTCCACAAATGCTTAGCCTAAAAGTTAAGGAACA
>BQNB010193596.1:0-11524 GCA_026074375.1 Tanacetum coccineum
TGTATCGTATCCTTTGATTTCTGTTATCTTTTTGCATTCGATTATATATATCTGTTCACTGGGCTTTGTAAGCTCAGCCGCACTTTCTTTTCCTGCGGCAGGTATCTAAGCTAGGAGCTGGGGTTGCTTTCAGGCTATGAGTGCTGAGTGTGGACTTACCCTAGAGATCTTAGTTTTGATATATGAATTGTTTCTTTTCAAGACATTTGTTATTTCGTTTGGATATGTCTATCTTTTAAGAACTTATGTACCTTAAGTCGTGTTGACTTATTATCCTTTGGTTATTTATTAAGACTTCCGCTGTTTATGCTTGTGTTATGATTATGTATGCTTTTGATGTCACACCATATTTGTAATACTTCTACCCTTTTGGGTCGGGGCGTTACAGTCTGAGTCAGTTTATGCATTCTCCTTTGTCTTCTCATCTTAAGACTGCATTTAAGATATAAAGATATCTTAAGAGTTGTCCAGGTTTGGGAATTCATATTGCAAGGACATCTGGTATGTTTCTTAATGCTTATTCTGATGCTGATTAGGCTAAGTGTATTGTTACAAGAAAGAAAGTCCGTTACTGGGTATTGTGTGTTTCTTAATAATTCTCCTATTTCTTAGAAATGTAAGAAACAAAATACTCTCTAAATCATCAACGGAAGCAGAGTATATGGCTCTTTGGATCTTGAAAAATTTAAAAGATTTACAAATTGAAAATCTTTTACTAATTTCTCTTCATTGTGATAGTAATTTAGCTATTGAGATAGCTGCCAATCCTGTTTTCATGAAAGAACAAAACATCTTGAAATTGACTTACATTTTGTAACAGAAAAGGTTTTAAAAGGTGTTCTTAAAACTATTAAAGTGGACTCTGCAAATCAAATTGAAGATATTCTTACAAAAGGATTGGATACAGTTCAACATTTGGAGTTGATTAAAAGACTTGGTATGATAGATGCTTACGAGGTTGAGACTAAGGGGGGATATTGAAATAATAGTCTCAAATGGTAAACTCTAAATGTTCAGGGGCTTATTGTGTATCTTAGTTTCTTTCGGTTTATGCTTAAAAATAGGTTTGGCTGATTTTGAACAAAGGCTTAAAGATGAAGGGTTGTTGCTTCCAAGAGTTGATTGTTATAAGTCGGTTTGGTCAAGTGCTATAAAAACTTGTTTTCCAGCTTTGACCTTCAGTTCTGATTTTCTTTTTCTCTCTCAAAATTCATTCATCTCTTTCTAAAAGTTACGAACCCTAATTCGTAGATCATCTTGATCTTATTGTTGTTTTTGTTGTAATAGAACTATTAGCAATATAGATAATAGATCTATAACTGAGTAGCATGTGCATTATTTGGTTTGATTCACATATCTGATTAAGATTCAGTTTCTTGGTTGTAATTGAAACTCAAAATTGATATTTGAGTAGTTTTATAAATAAGATTCGTAATTTCTTAAAAAGCCACGACCAAATTAAATAGTGGTAACTTTTTTTTCAAGTTGTTGCATATATGTCAACTTAATTTATATACTTTTTGAGATTTTTTTGATTATAAAAGAAGTTTCCTGATCAGTTTTCAACCGATTGACAAAATATTCAATTCAAAACCATGTACCACTTTGTCTAAAACATTTGAAGAAAAGACAAGACTTAATTCTTCTAGAAAAATATGTTTTCTATTTAAATGCAACCCGGTTAAACTAGTTTCGTCATGCTTAACTATATATTTTGCCATGCATGCATTATATTATGTTAACACTAACTTTAACGTAAAGGGTTGCAAACCATGGGTGGCTCATTGTAATAATCTTCACCGAATTCGATGGAAAAAGCTAACCATGTGCAAATATAAATCCGTTGACCCATATAATTAAAGATAGTAATTATATCTTATCGACTTATCATCTTATTGAATTGTTTTTTTAAGTTTTTGGCTTTGCTTATTCTCAAAACTTGGTTATCATGTGCTAAGCAATTACTATTTACATTTACGTTTTTGTAACTAAAGTTGTTTGAAATTTTTGCTTGCACCGGGGTCACCGTTAAATCCCGGCGGTAAAACGGGTTCGAAACTCACCACACCCCCTCCGCTCTCTATCAATATTGAGTACGAAAAAACAGTTTTTTAACGCGTAGGTACCGTTAACCACGGTTTCAGAACGGTTGCCCGGGTTTTGTTATTTCGCGCGCACAGAGGTACTCCCTTTAAAACGCCCTCCCCCCAATTCAGAGTCTCCCCTAACTAGTGTATCACCTCCCACCCCCCAACATCCCGCCCGACTCCCACGCCCAACCCCTAGAGAGTGATGCACTTCCGCCCAAGGTTTGAGACCCGGGTCTACCGGTTCGCACCGAGACCACACCGCGCTCCCTCTGACCCCCCCCACCCCCCCGGCCCCGGCCCCGCGTTTTGGGTTGAGGTTGGGGTTTTGGGGTTTGTAGGGGGTTGGTTTTCCCGGTCCTCTCTTTCTGCCGCCCTCCCTTCGTTTTTTTTTTCTTTTGTTTTTTCAATTTTTTTAGCTAAAGAAAATAAGTCTTTTCCTTTTACTATTTCGCATACGTATTAATTTTATTTGGTACATGTTATGTTATATTTGGTAGTCGTAGTAAAACGGTTCTTTAGGGCTAAATATAAGGTAATATTTATAATTTTTCTATATAATTTTTTGTATTATTGAAAATTTATTATTTTTATTTTTTTTTTTGGGAAAACCGGGTTGTTGTATTTCACCGGCGGGTGCCAAACGTGTTTTTGAACCCGGTAAACCGGGTGGACCCGGGTTGAATCGACCACAGGGTGATTAATGACCCGGTTTTTCAAAACATTGATCTTATGCCTAAGCATTAGTACTATTTACATTTACTAGTTTTTTGTAAACCAAAGTTGTTGAAAGTTTTTGCCGGTCTGAAAGGGTCATCTCACGCGGAACTACACCAACAATTTTATGCTCACTAAGAAAATAAAAAGTCTTGTTTCATAACTATTCTTGTCCTATTAACATGGCACCCATGGATTACCCGCGCGTTGCTTGCTGGCGGGTAGCTTGTAGTTAATCTTTTGCGTAGTTTGCTAGGCATTATTATTTTGTATTTTTTTTATTTTTTGTGTTTTTTATTTTTTCAGCCTTCATGTTTAATAGTTTTTTTTTTTATTATATGAGCATTATTGTGGGGGCCTCAAGTTTTTTAAAGGTTTTTTTTTTGGCTGTACGGTTTTATTTTTAATATAATTTTATGGAACATGCTTTTTTTATTGTGATTCTGTGTGGGTTATTTTTTGGTCTCATGTTTAATAGTGGGGGTTAATTTTTGCGTTAAATTTTATTTTTATCTTTTCTATTTTTTATTTTTTGCGGGTTTAATCTTTTTCGGTCTCATGTTTTATAAATAAGTTTGTTTTTTTTATATATGAGCTTATGTGTTGTGCCTCATGGTACGCGGGTATTTTTTCTCTTTAATAAGTCAATATTTTTGTAATTTTTTTTTCTATTTTGTGCCGAGCGGTTTTTTTTAATTTGCCTAAAAAAAAGCCAAATGGGTTGGCTCAAATTGGGAGCCCAAAGAGCCGAGCACTGTAGCGTGTGGAACAAAACTACGTCGTTTTATTCTACGCGATGCATTGTTACTTTTATTTTTTTTTATTTTGTGCGGTTTTATTTTTTCGGGCTCATGTTTAATAGTTTGTTTTTTTTCTTATATTATGGGAACATGGGCTTTAAAATGAGAAGCGCGCGTTACTTGCAGGGCGTTTTTTTATTGTATTTTGTGCGAGTTTATTTTTTCGGTCTCATGTTTAATAGTGCGGGTTAATTTTTGCGTTAAAATTTTATTTTTATTCTTTTCTATTTTTTATTTGTGCGGGTTTATTTTTTCGGTCTCATGTTTAATAGTTTTTTTTTTATATAGGCTTATGTGTTGGGCCTCATGTCGCGAGTATTTTTTTTATCTGAATAAGTCAATATTTTTGTAGTTTTTTTTTTCTATTTTATGCCGAGCGGTTTTCTTTACATTGCCTACAAAAAAAATTTTTTTTTTGCCAAATGGGCCGGCCCAAAATGGAAGCCCATTGGGCCGGGTACTGTAGCGGGCTGCCAAAAACGGCAGCGTTTTAACCTAAATATAGTATATATATATAATATATAATATACTATATAGATATATTAATATATATATATATATATATATATATATATATATATAGAGGAAGGTTAAAATAAAAAGACAAATATTCGTGAGAAGGATAAAAAGAAGAAAAACTTTTTTTAAAAAACTTCTGAAAGTTCTCGAAAAAAAAATTCCAAAAACTTCCATTAAATGGGTGTATGTTGGTGCATAAAACTTTTGTAAAGGAGGTTTTTTCTAATTTGAGTTTTTATAGTTTTTTTTTTAATGCGTGAAAAAAAAAAGTAATTTTGTATGCACAAAAAAATTTTGATGCACAAATTTTTCGACTTGTTATAAGTTTGCAGGACATTAAATTTTGATGCAAAAAAGCAAAAAGATGTTGGGTACAAAACGAATTTTTTGATGCACATAAACCGGATTTTTAATGAACAAACGTTTTTTTTAATAAATTTATTTTCGGCGCTCGAAAACTATCAACTTTTAGAAAAAACTTCATTTTACAACTTATTTCATGCACCAAAATACACGGATCTTGTGGAATGTTTTTTCAAATTTTTTGAGAAACTTTTTAAAAAAATAAATTTTTTTATTATTCTCACGAATATTTCGGTCTAGAAGGGTCATCTACGCAGAATACCCAACAATTTTGTGCTCCCTGCGAAATAAAAAGTCTTGTTTCTAATATCTTGTCGTTTTAATTATCTTTTTGATTTCAAAATTATTACTACTCCCTAATAAAACTACAATTAATTTGGAATATTAATATCTAACATAGAAAAATAAGGTAAACTACTAAAAAGGCAAATCGTAGATATATATAAATGCAAAAATGATAACTTATTTGTTTCGTTAACTATAAGTAGTTCGAGTTGTAAGAGTTCATGTGATAAAGCTAATCCTCACGCATGGTCATTTGATGTGACACCCCTTTCGAGTTTCGAGTGCAGCAACTACTACGCCTCACTTGTTTCACGCATGAGAGGTAGAATTTTGGAGTCAAAGGTCGAACCATCGGTAGCAAATTTTTTGTGCGTGTGCGTTTTAAGTGAGGTATACGCAAAAGGTGAAGCTGTGGCGATTTGCGAAGGTATACGCAAAAGGTGAAGCTATTTCGATTTGCGAAGGTATATATACGCAAAAGGTGAAAACTTATTTCGAAACAAAAAGAATGTAACTTTGCGCCTAGTCCGTTAGATTGTAAGAAGATCTAAATTCATAAAATAAAAACAACACATATCATATCATGGTTAATGCCACGATCTTCACTCTAAAATACAGTTACATGCATATGCACAAGCAAAATTTGTACAATACATATATAACTAATAATACATATTGCTAAATGGATACGTCAGCAAAAGCAAAATTTACGTAAGATTAGCATGTTGTTGATAAAAACAAAGTAAGTGGGAGTGTTGCAGTCTTCCTAGTATTATATGTGGATGATATAATACTCATAGAAAATGATAGCTCAATGTTACAAAGTGTAAAATAATGGTTGGGTAAATGTTTCGCTATGAAAGATTTGGGAGATGCAGCATATATTCTTGGTATAAAGATTTACAGAGATATGTCAAAACGTCTTATAGGACTTAGTTAGCACACGTACATAGATAAAATTTTGAAAATATTCAAAATAGAGAATTCTAAGAAAAGGAATCTATGGCATAAAGATTAGTAAGGATCTATGTCTTAAAACTGATGAAGAACTGGACAGAATGAGTCGAGTACCATATGCTTCGGCTATAGGATCGATCATGTATGCCATGACGTGTACAAGGTCTGATGTCTCCTTTTCTTTGAGCATGGTGATTCGACATCAGCAGAATACTGGTGAAGGTCATTGGACAGCTGTAAAGAATATTCTTAAGTATTTAAGAATTACTAAAGACATGTTCTTAGTTTATGGTGGAGAAGAAGAACTCAGAGTGACTGGTTATTGTTATGCAAGTTGGCAAACAGATAAAGATGATAGTCGTTCACAGTCTGATTGGATATTCTTGCGGAATGAGGGAGCGGTGACATGGAAAAGTTCAAAGCAAGATACAGTGGCAGACTCTACATGCGAGTCTGAGTATATTACAGCTTGTGAGGATTGAAAGATAATATAAAGTTTTAGTTGTTAGTTTGAATTTGAAACATTATAAACAATGATTGAAATTATAATGGATTTGGTGATTAAATAATGGAGATTTGTTTATTTGCATGTGTGCTACCATTTACTATTGTTTATCATTGTGTTTCATTTTTGCATGTTTAGAATCCACTTCCCGAGTACTTAGTTTACTCAAACCTCCCCAGTCATACTACAGGAAGTAAGTATTGATTTAAGACTGTCATTGAGTGTTAGTAGATTGTCTATAAAGATTAGACATAGCATAAAGAATGCTGCAACACTCATGAGTACTCATTCCATATTTAAAATGGTTCATCTTTATGGATTGTGATTCATCATAATAAATTTTTAATATCTTTTACTACTTTATGCTAATTCTTTAACGTCACACATACTATTACATCGCACTTTAAATATAACGCATGATTTTTTTTCTTGTACCGGAATCAAGACCATTTATGAGCATTGTATTTGTTAATTATCACAAGAGTCATTATATAATCAATTGATGTTCTTTTCTTTCCATTGTTACTACTATTATCATTAACATATCCAAATTTAAAATAAATACTTTTAAAATGCGGGTCATTATGATATATCCTCCTTAAAATGATTTCGTCCGTGAAATTAACGAGATGTAGAACTCTACTTTTTTACGGGTTATTATAATATATCATCCTTAAAATGATTTCGTCCGCGAAATGAGCGAAAAGTAAACAAGTCACGTGTATGACTGAGGAATAGATTTGTCGAGTTCCCAGGTAGCCTCATGTTAGAAACATACTTCCATAGTACTTTCACGAAGAGTATTGAGTTGTGTGCATGATATCCGTTTTCATGAGCTAAGATTGCTTCATCTTCTTTGTCACCAAGGAAATTCTCTTCAATACGGTCGAGCGGGCATTATACAACATGTTACGTGATAATAAGTTTAGAAATTTAATTATATATTTTTATTATTGTATAGGTATTATAATACCCATCCACTGATTGTGACCCGAGCCACTAAACGTGTTCATATCATATATACCGACTTGTGCGAAATAAAAAATCAGGACATTTTACACGCGTCTGCAGTAACTAAAAGTAGTCATGTAAGGACAATGACACATAATTTATTTGTTATTATATCTAGAAAACCTAAAAACTTAAACCTTTTAATTAAGGAATTTGTTTAGCTCAATCACATCTCATGATTTATTCATCATTGTAAATAGAAAACCTCAATTTTCATGTTTTGTGGGGTATAAAACATGATGATAAGTATGATAAATTATTAACAACTTGCATAAAACCCTAGACAAAACCTATAGTTGATATTATTTATTGAAAACAATCAAGGCCGTCGTACTTTATACCTATAGCAATGTAGCAGTAGCATTCTTTTTATTTCTATTATCCTGCTCTAGGACAACAGTTCCCGGCGGCTACGGGTTTCATATCTTCACCTGTTTTTGCAATATTGTCGCATTGATGACGTGTTTCCGTCTGTTATGTAGTGTAAGTAATGAGATAACAAATTGAATCTTCTAATTATCATTGATTCGAAAGGAATACCGACACTTAGGAACAATTCTTAGCAAAAACTGCCAAAAATAGACTTTTCATATATTTTTCAACTGAGTAGCCAGGATTATAGTACAGTTGTTAATTAGGCAAACAAAACTGAAACAGACCGAAAATTAGCCTAAATACAAAAGTCCAAAAATACGGAGAAAAAACATAAAAATGCCAAAAACTCCTAAGCTTCGAATATCGGTAATACCCGTAACCTGACTACGTCTAGTTACCGCGGCATTCTCCTCGTTCCAAGCTTCGAATCGGCTGGTCCTAAGCTAGAAACGGAGTCCCGGAGCCCAAGTTATGCTATTTTGAATAAAGGCCTCATCTTCACGCTATCTTGGGCCTCCTTAAATAAAAGGGCCCGTTCTTCAACACTTGGACCTGCATCAAGTGGGTATCGGTTCTTCACAGTAAGCTTGTTCAGTTCACGATAGTCGATACACATCCGAAAAGAACCTATCTATCTTTCTTTACAAACAAACCGTCTCATAGGTGAAGGAACTACTCTTATAAATCCTCTGTCAGAAAGTACTTGGCAACTGAGTTGATAACACATTCATTTTTCGGCTGGTGCTAATCGATACGGTGCTCGTACTACAGGTGCAGCACCAGGGACTAAGTCGATTTGAAATTCAACTTGTCGAGCAGGTGGTAATCCAGACAGATCTTCTGGAAAGACTTTCGAAAATTCATGTATGATCGGTACGTCCTCAAGTCGCCTCTCCTCCGACTTATCCTCAGCTTTCTTGGACGTAACTTGTGCCAGATAAACTTGACATCCTTTCTCAATATACTTTTGGGTCTTCGTGCATGATATGATATTCAACTTACTTCCGCTATCGCAATTATCACCTCAGATTATCAACACCTTATTTCCATAAGGAATACAAACAACCTTCTCATCACAAACGATCAATGCGTGGTACTTCGCCAACCAATCCATACCAATGATGACGTCAAAACTACCAAGCTCTACGGGCATTAGATCTATGTCGAACGGATGACCTAATAATCCTAACGTACAACCTCTAAGAACAATATTTGTTTTTGAAATTCTTCCATCAGCAAGTTCTACGGCATAACTTGTGTCTAAAGTGGTTGGTGCAACATCAAGCAAAGCACTAAAGGCAGCCGACACAAAACTTCTATCGGCACCCGAATCAAATAACATAGAAGCATAACAGTTATTGAGAAGAAACGTACCCATAACAACATTGGAATCAGGGTTTGTTCTTCCTCCACCAATGGCGTAAGCTTTCGTCGTAGCATCGTGACCTCCAGTCTGGTTTCCAGTCTTGTTTCCATTCTTGTTTCTTGCTTGGTTTCCACGGTTTTGACTCCTTAACTTATGATAATCCTTCCTGAAATGTCCTGGTCTTCCACACTCATAACAAATAATACCCTGCTGATTTCCAACTGGAGCCCTCTGAGTGTTTAGAGCAATAGCAGCCCTAACAATCCTGTCCTGATGTCCAACCTTCTTAAAGTTTCACACTCATAGTACACAACCCTTCATGGTGCAACTGCACTTATTATAGTAAGTGTGTTGCCCACATACCCCCTTTCTTTTCATTACCCAGTCTATAAGCTCTAGCCATATTTGGCCACATAACTTTTGCTCTTAATGGCGTGTTGCTGTCCACAGTTATCCCTTAGGTTACTCTCCATCCTCCTCTTATTCTCAGCACTCCTTGCAGCATAACCCTAGACCTTCTTATCCATTAATTGGTTAGCAATGCGTATAGCATCTTAGAGTCTGGCTGGATTCGCAGTAATCACATTCCCTTGAATGTTGTCCGGTAAACCTCCAATAAACCTTTCCACTCTGTCTTCTTCATCAGGGACCATTCTAGTACACAACAAAATCAACTCCTGAAACCTTTGTGTGTACGCAGTCAAGTCGTTTCCTTTCATGGTCAAATTCTACAATTCAGTCTCCATCCTCTGGATTTCATTCCTTGGACAGTACACTTCTGTCATCAACTTCATCGGTTCAACCCAATTCATGGCATATGCAGCCTCAACACCAATGGTTCTCTTATGAGAGTTCCACCAGATCAAAGCACTGTCCTGAAGTGTGCATGTAGCATATTTCACTTGATACTTCGGTGGACAATTACTGATATTGAACACATTCTCCATCTTCTCAAACAAATGGGTTAATCCGACAACGCCTTCAGTTCCTGAGAAATTATGTGTCTTGCACTTTAAGAAGTCTTGGAAAGTACACTCTCTAGCTACTGGCATGAAACCTCCATAGTTCATACCATGATTCCCATTTCTATGTCCATTTCCTCCATTACAATTTTCTCTGTTTCCTCCATTTCCATTTCCTCCGTTTCCTCCATTTCCATTTCCTCCGTTCTCGCCTTCTTGTTCTTCCCCATTCTCATTCAGGGGTTCAAGGGTCCTTACGGCTTCACGAGCCTCCATCTCTTCAGCTACTCGGCGGGTAACCAATTCTTCAAACTCCTTACGAGTCATGGACGCTCTAGATCGGGTGTTAGCCATCTTCCTACAACATATCAACATATCACTCGATGAGATTTCTAGGTGATGCGAGATCACTAACGGTATTAAATAAAATTTACGGTTAAGCACATAGAAAATACACGATCAAAATATATTCACGGAAATCCCATAATGCATGACGCAAGAGCGTAAGTAAATCAAATCATGACATCATATCATAGATAAATATCAATTTCATATCATCGAACATTAGTGATTACATCACAACGTTTCAAAATATAGAAAATACGAGTTCTAACACTACAGTTATCATTAAACGCTACTACTCAATGCTGCAACACTAACGAACATCTCTAAGGATAGTATCCTATGTGCTTCCTAGCACACACCTCAAGTCTGCCAACTCTCACTCGATCATAAAATCAAAGTCGTCGCATCTGCATCAACTCTCTCTGCATACGTGACATGCCACGCTGGAGTCGGTCAACTCTCTGACTTTCAACACTCGCGGTGCCTCCTGTTATCCCTCTCCAACTCAGCAACCCTCTTAGTCAAACCAATAACTACCGACTCAACCCTAACAATCCTGTGTCCTTGCTCTCTCTAAACTCCCTCAATAGCCTGTATACGATAGACTAGGATAGCCTGAGTGTGATCATGGAACATCTGAACCAAATCTCCCAATGTCTCATATGTAGCCTCTATTGCTCCCTCCTGAGCAGGCTCAGGAATATCCTCTAGCATCACAGGATGCGTAACCCTCTCAACTCTGACCTCAATCGGGCCTCTCACACTAGTCTCTATCTCATCTCGATCAATAGCCTCAACTACAACTCTAGCATCAATCCCTCTATCTATAAGAGCATCTGCGTAAGCAATACACTCATCAATCTTTGCCTGAATCTCTGGATCAATATCCTGCTCTAAATGAGGCTCATCACTAACCCTGACAATAGCATCATCCCTCAAACTAATCTCTCTAGGATCAACCTCTACATCTTCCAGATAACCAGAATCCTTAACTCTCTTAGGCGATGGTATCAAATCAGCACGGACAGGAGATAAAGCTCTGGATATAGGTGATAATGCAGGTACAGACGTCATGGGGACCTACGTCTCTTGCGAGATAGCCCCGCAGAAGTACCTGGTAAATCTGGTGAAGAATGATCTGACAATGAGTGTCAAATATGCATAAATCCAAACACTCCTTAACTATAACAGCCCAAACCTTATTGCACTTAAAAGCTATTTAAAAACTAATA
>BQNB010193597.1:0-11524 GCA_026074375.1 Tanacetum coccineum
AGTCTTGTCAGAAGGAATAAAAGAAGATGGAAAATATTTTTGCTCAGCAGAAAGTTCTTTTTGAGGAACAAAGTCTTTATAGAGAGCATTTATTTGTGCATAATCAATTGTCCAACAATTCTGTTTATTTGCAACAGCAATTGGATCATTCATTTTTTCGTACACTTTTTGTTGACTTTTGGAAGCATCATCAAGAGTGTCCTCAGTATCTCTAACATTCAAAGAAATCTCTGAATTACCTAAACTAGAGGCAAGATATAACTTTGGACATTGTGAAATTGCTTGCTTGAGTGTATAAGGATTCGGGTACCCCAAACCATGTTTTAATTGCTGATCATACACAGACAATGGCTTTGGTCCAAGCATAAACATTCCTTGTAAGGAATTGCCAAGTTTCAAAATTAGATCAACATTCTTTTTCAGTTTGGCCTCAAGATCTAGAACAGTGTCATGATATTTATCCTCATTTTCACTCATTTGTCTTTTTAAAATTGAATGAGTCTTTTAAAGTTCCTCATTTTGCCGTTTGTAATCTTTGACATCGAAATCTAATTTATCTCGTTGTTTTTCTAGATCTCGAATAATATCTCGATTATGAACAAATTGAGAATGGGCTTGTTGACTCAAATGTTTTGCTCGTTTATCGGCCTCAAGGAATTCGTTGAGATAATTATTATCCCTGTTTATGTTTTCCAAAACCCGAACCCTTTCCTTATACAACTCAAGCTGACTAGTCAAATTCGTGTTTTGTTGTTTTTTAGCTTCCTGATATGCATTTCTAGATAATTGCTCTAACGCATATAGATCAGGAACATTCCCATTAGGTGAATCAAATATAATATCGCTTTCAATTTGATCATCACCAATAGTACTGTTAATAATTTTAGTATGAGTTAAATATATTTGTTCTTCATTTTCAGTGTTGGATGAAGATTGTACCTCACTTATAAATGCAGAATCATAGCTTGGCCCAGCATCAAAAGTGTTATCAGCTGGTTGAATTCTGGCCATTAAGCATATGTTTGCACTGAGTTCTTTAATTTCTTCCATCCTTGAAGCATCAGCAAAGAGAAAATCATTCTGCTCATCGGTAAGAATTACTCCAGCTTCATCCTGTTTTGCCAGCAACATTTGTTCCATAAAGTACTTCGAGTCCCGAACTCTTGGCTTTGGACAATTCCTAGCATAATGTCCTTTTCCACTGCAGTTGTAGCATTGAACAGTTGAAGTGTTTCCTGAAGACGAAGTTCGAAGAGTCCTTTGAACATTTCCGGTCTCATTTGGAGCATTCGATCCCTCTATAATTTCCTCCTGAACATAAGCTCGTCTATTATTTCTTCCAGCATTACCAGAGTTCCTGCTTTGAATATTCACCCTGTCACCTTGAATGATTGCTTGGTTTCTGGTATTGGATGAAGTGCGAAGACGATTATTTGTTGGAGTAGAAAAATTTTGAGTAATGGCTCGAGCAAGTAACAACATTGCAGATGTTAGAGGATCTTCAGAATTGGTGTGAACATCATCCTGCTGGTATTCATCTTCATAATCAACCACAGATGTGGGATGTGTCACATAATAAGACGATGTGTTTCTGGAAGATGAACCCGTGTGTGCTACAAGAGCCAAAGGATCATGAGATTTTTCTAACTTCTTTGCTCTTGAGACATTAACCAGTTTCTCGAATTGCTGAAGGTAATCAAAAAGATCATCAAACGTATCCACTATCAAACGTTTAGCAAGACGAACTTGGGTAACATATTTCAACCATTCCGGTTGCAAGCTATTCAGAAACTTTGTGTTAATTGTAACAATTGGAAAATGCATGTCATTTCTTTCCAAATCGTTCATTAACTGAGCAAAACGATTGTAAACTGAAACAAGTGCTTCCCCTGGTTCAGCAACAAACTGATCAAATTCGTTTGTAAAACGAGTTTCTCTATCAACTTTGTTTTGTATAGTTCCCCTCATAAGACGTTCAACTCTTTTCCACATGTCCTTAGCCGAAGTGCAAGCATCCACAGAATTATAAATGTCATTTGGAATAGAAAGAAGAATCAGATTCATGAGCTCCATCTCAGCATCATAATGCAATAACGCATCTCCTTGTAAATCCTCAGCTGTTTGCAATTTCAGAACTGTGGAGTTGTTAGGAATGAACATCTCAAACTGATAAGGACCTTCATCAAGCGCTTTGTTAAGCCACTTTTGGTTTTCCCTCTTTCGATTTATATATCGTCTAAATCTACTTGCCCACGGTATATAACTACCCCTTTCAAGCATGGGAGGCCTAGTCTCAGAACCGGCATCAGCAAGGGATTGTTGATATGTTTTGGATGTTGACATTTCTTATGATTCAAAGATTGGATCTTTGTAGACGAAAATGAGTGATATTTGTGAAAAGATTTCCAAACTCGGTACACTTCTCGAACACTTGTAAAACTTTCGGTAACACTGTTCACGGACAACACGTAATCTGAAAATGAATACCCTTCTCGAACAGTACACTATCAAACTTGGAAATCTTCAAATACTAAAATCGGTAAATTGAAACTACTCAAATTCGGTAACACTATTCACTATAAACTCGGTAAACCTAAATTGTTAAAATCCAACAATTATGAATTATTAATAACCACAAATTCGATGAAACTGAATTTTATGATGATTAGATAATCCAAATGTTCTAAAAACTCAAATTCGATAGAACCGAATTTGACTACCGAGTTTAGTAAATCTTTGAAAAACCGATTTGAAACACTTCAAAACATTAAAACGTGAAATGAAGTGTTAAAATGGACTTGGTAGCTTTAGTACCGAGTTTTTGCTTAGTAGAATTCCCTATATCACAAATTCGATATAACCGAATTTGTGAACTGAACAAACTCGATAAAACCGAGTTTAATATCGAATTCCTAATACATGACTTTTGATAGAACCAAAAGATCGAATATATCTATCACACTTATTTTTCTTACTGAAATTGCCAAATTTACAAGAAAAAATGTTTCGAAACTCAAAATCACTCTACCGAGAATGCCATGTGATTGTAGTTTTTTATACACTATATTATATTAATACACAAAAGTATAGAGAAAAATTCCCAAAGTAGCCCTCTAGGAAAATTCTTATACAAATTTATAATCATAATAATATACGTATGTTTACCGGGAAGTTTGCTTTCCCGGGTCTAGTTTCTCGCAAAGACTTGTGAAAATTGAAAACCACGCTTAGTTTGATAATGATTTGAATAAGAGCAAAGATAATTTTGATTATCTATAACTACTATTGAAGCACTAAATAATTAAGCAAACAAAATCAATTAAGCACTTAAACTAATTAACGGAAGCAAATACAACGCGACAGATAAGCAAATAAGACAAAATTAAACTTTAAAAATGTAAACTAAATTTCTAAACTTAGAATAAGACAAAAGAAAATTTTAGGAAAAATAGCAAATTAATTCCTAAAAATTCTAAAAAATGATTTTTAAACTTAGAAAAGTCTAAATTAACATAAAAACTCAGAAAACTATTTTTAACTATTCTTAAAATTAAAATTCTATTTTTAAAATTAAAAATAAAAGCTTAAAAATGAAAATAAAAATTTAAAAGGTGTAAAAATGATTTTACTGAATGTAAATCTAAAAGTAATTTTTCTAAAACTAAAAACTATTTTTTTATATTTTTCTGAAACTTTTTTCTATTTTTTATGATTTTTCGAAAAATAAAACCTAAGAAAAATGATTAAAAATAATCTACTAGATGGAAAAATGTGAAAAATTCAGGGAAAGTACTAGGTACTAGCAGGAACTAAGGAAAAATAAGAATAATCAAAAAGCTACAAAGATAAGCCCTAGAATAAGCTCTAAAAGCTTCGGCTTATTATTAAAAAGGAATTTGAAAATGACTATAAGAGTTAAATGAAAAGGAATGAGGTTGGATGAGCTATTGAAGCACAATGGTTAAGGTGTTGGGTGTGTGAGCGTGAGGTGCTGGGTTCGAGTCCCATGCACAGCTTTTTGGAAATTTTTTTATTTTTGAAATCTAAAAGCTAAAACTTATTAAGCAAACATTTCTGAGCACTTTTAATAAAAGGAGTATAAGCTGGAACTTAAAGATAAGCTTTAGAAGAGCTTTTGAAGTACTCATTACTGATAGTGAGCTTTTAAGCTCACTTATGCTTGTTTACACTAAATCACTTACACAAAGCTCAATATAAGCTCAAATCTAAAACCAAAAGCTTTCCTATGTAGCTTATGATGTCTACAAGCTAATCCTAATAAGCTTTCACTCCTAACCTTAATCCTAATGACTCTAAAAGAAAACTGCAAACTCAGATTTTACTCTAAAATAATAAAATTAAGAAAAACTCAAATGTTCAATAAGCCAAGACAGAGGCTGAGCTTATGAGAACCAAACAACATTCCTATAAGCTATAAATTCAAATAAGAAAATTAGATACTACAACTTAAAATCTAAAACTTAAAAGCTAAACTCCATTACTACTGTTTTTGGTATAATTGGATTTTTTTTATGAATTTTAAAAGCAAATGTACCTAGGAAATTAAGCTAGAAATTTGAGATTAAGTCTTAACCTAACTTATCCTATATCTAATCTATAAATCTACTGAGTTTTAAAAGCTAAAACTTATTTAAAACTAACCCATAACTTAGATTCATTATGTCAAAAGTTATTAACTTATTGTTAATACTTTTGGTGCAATTGACAGATTGGTTAAACTAAAAATGTAGGTGACCAAGATGGTCAAACCTGCAATAGACACACTTTAAGAGTGTGTCTAAACACTTAACAAGCAAAAATTACACATAGGAAAGTTGGGATCAAAAATTTCAAAGATCTAATGAGAACAAAAGCTCCCTTGGTGCACAATCAAGCATAATAAGCCACAAGATGATTTTAAGCTTAAACTAACTTAGCAAACCTTTTTAAAACTTAATCAAGATGTCAACAAAGTGACCACGAAAAATTTCCAAGTTACTTTGACTATTTAAAGTCAAAACACACTAAACCAAACACTCCTTTATACTTAGACAGATTTCATTTGGGCTTATGAAATTAAGATCCAATTAACAAGACCTTATTACCAGATATCTACTAGCTTATAACAAGACTAATAAGCATAAATCCACAATCAATTTAAGCTAGAATTAAGAATCTAAAGCTAAGCTACCTATTTTTGGTTTTTTAGTGACTTTGAAGACAAGCAAATGACAAACTAAGATCTAGAATGCTAAAGCTAAAAACAGATTAAGAAACATGATTGATAAACATAATTAGATAATAGTAAGAACAAATAAGCAACTAGATTAAGCAAATAAGCAGATTTACACTAATAAGCAATCATTAAGCTATATATTTAAGGACAAAGGAATTTAAATGAATACTTACTAGAAGCTTCAGCTAAACAGAAGTTAAAGGGCTCAAATGAGCTTATCAACAGCTCTGGCTTATCCTAAGATAAGCCAGTAAAATCTATGGGAGCTCTTCCAAAGCTAGCTCCCCTTCCTTTAGCTTATAAGTCCAAGTATCAAGGGTATTAAACTGATTTTATTTATTTAAGTAGATTAATAAGACTGAATTAAGCTCAATCTAAGCTTAGAGACTTAGAGAGCTAATAAGAGCTTATTGAGAGCTTATGAGTCATTAACATGAGAACACTAGAGCTATTTGAGAATTTATAACAATTTTATTAAAAGAAGACTGAATTTCATTTACTAAAAGCTTGTTACATTACTGGAAAGAGATTACAATAGGAATTTGAAGAAAATACATGAAAATTTCATAAGCTAAACTAAATTAAGCTTAAAAAAATACAAGAAAAGAATATGCTCATGTGTGTGTGAGTGAGGGTCTTTTATAGCTGCTAAGAGAACCTTCTAGGGTCTGAGCACTCTTACACACTCCTTTTAATCTCCACCCTTTATTCATTCCAATCATTGGATATTTACTTTGGGACGTTGGATCGCATATGTGCACACACGGATTGCCAGCGTGGCAATCCGTGATTGTGACACCTTGTGCTTTCCCTAAGAGTGACTCAAGTGTAAATATCCCCATTCCTTGTGCTTTCTTCATATTGACGTGGCATTCCCCTTGTGGGTTTCCACCAATAAGGACCTCTGAATATGAGTTAACCCTGCCATCTTGCTCTTGAACCCTTGAATTACTCTTTTGAACCTTTAATTTGCTAAAGCCCTTTGTTTTCACCCTTAGTAATTTTGAAGACGAAGGATGAATAGTACATAACGTTTTTTCGCGCCCAATTTTAACTGAGGGGGTAAAAGAGGTGTAAGTTTGAGCTATTGGCAAATTGAGTCCTTCTCTTTGTGAAGTGTAAATGTAATACACATCCAAGTGTATAACAACTTTCAAACTTGGCATCTTCGATCCCTGGACTTAGTTATTAAGGGTTATGGTTTAGGGTTTTGGGCCGGGTATGGGTAATTGGGCTTGGACTTTTGGTTTATTGTTATTTTTGGGTCCGGGTAAGGAATAAGGAAAGGTAAGGGCCTATTAGGCTTCAAGGACCATTTGTGTAATCTTTTGAAACTTAAGGGACTGAATTTGAAACTTTTGGAATTTTTTTTGTCCTTTAGTGTTTGACTTTTGTTGACCCATAGTTGACTGAGAGCTTGACTTTTTGACTTTGGCTTGATTTCCCGGCTTCTTTTGTGCTCTTCCGTTCCTCGTGTCCGTGTTTGCCCGTTTTTGACGGTTTTCTCGTGATTTTTGCTTTATCCATACCTGCATACACAAAACACAAAAACACACATATCTTTGCCATTTTCACTGTATTTTTGGTCATTTATGGTCATTTTTGGTGTTAACGGATATGTGTATTTTACACCTATCAAAATTCCCCAAACTAAACGATTGTGTGTCTCTCGCAATATTACATGTATTATAACCAAATACTCGAAACTCCTCAACTAAACCTTTGAAAATGTAGCAGATTTTTGTTGAGAGAGCTAAGAAATCATCAAGTTATAAAAACCCTATTTCCATTTTCTAAAACCTTTTTTTTATTTTTATGATTTTTCTTACATAATTAATACCTAACTACATCTTATTCTTGTGTGACATATATATTGTTTTCAATACCTTTTGGTAACTTTTAGGTTATAGAACAAAAAGCAGCTTGAAAAAGTTCTTAAATAGTTAACTTCATAATTCACTGGACTTTTCTCGTTTCCCATACTAAGCTTATAAAATAAGATCACCGTTAAGTCGTGCTAAAATGTAAGACTACTTACAATTATAACTTGTTGCAATTTCCTTCCGACAGATAAGTATATTCATTTACTTAAGTGTGTGTGCTCAATTAATTTAAAACCATTAAATCCACAATTTAGTTAGTTTGAAATCGACTTAAGCTTTTACACATGGGCCTTTTGGGCTAATATGTTATAACATAAGTAAGATCCACAAATCAAAGCAAACAATAACCTCCTTAGCAAGACATTCGTTGGTTCATATTGCACCATAATGACTTTTCTTCTCTAGCATCCCACCGTCATCGGGTAAGTGCTAAGGCTTTTGAGACCCCATCCGGAAAATAATAATCGAAACGCATGAACTTTCGATGAAAAAGCCTTGTAGACTTTTGAAAACATTGGTTCAAAAGAATACTTTGGTTTTAGAAAAGGAAACTTTTACTATTTATTTTCTAACTTGCAACATTAACATTACTATTTACATAATTAGGCTAGGAACCGGTATCACTTTCCTTTTGAACGTAAGTCGGTCAGCCTCCGACAAGAGCACGTGTACTTTATTATGATACGATCTATTTTATACTCCCATAATTTCTTTCGATGTTACATCGGAGCGAACGACAAATGCCATGTCTTTATTGCGATGGAGTTTGTATATTATTTATTAACAACTAAGAATTTTACTTGCATCCTTTTAATTCTTCACTATTTAAAATTTTTTTTTGTTTTTCATCATTTTTTTTTTTTTTACTAACTACATTTTTTTTACACTATTTTGCAATTAGAAAAAAATTTCGTTTTTAGAATTCCAATAGTAAAACTTGAACTAAAATTCTTATTTATAAATGATGTTGACTTCATCGATAAACTTTTTTCTCTAAATATGTTGATTAGACCTTTTAAGAGTAAAACTCTAATTTGTTAAAAATTAAGTGAAACCACGTTAATATACATTAAGAACTTCTCGGGGAAGAAAACCACAAGTTATTTTTATTAAGCCTTAAAGTTTTTCCAAATAAACCTTGTTTAGCAATCCTAATTCGTAATTAACACTAGATCTTCTTTTCTTTGCAATTTAATTCTCTAATAAGAATTCACAAATACTTAGCCTATATAAAATCCAACTCGGCATATTTAAAATCTACTTGAGATTAGCAAAAGTCTTCATTTACTAATGATTTCAAGTCTAGCATGTTTAAAGTCTACATGAGACTAGCACAAACTATCATCATTAATTGTTAAGGGTAAAAGCTAGAATTCAACACATTCGATCGGGTCAAAAATTACTTCTTATTCTCACCAACGGAAAACCTACATTCGTGTCTTAACACTTATTATTTTTTCAACTACTAATATATTTTTTTCATTTTTTCATTTTTTCCTACAAATAAAAACTTAAAAATTAAATTTTTTGCTATTTTTGTGGGAAAACGGGGACGCGAGAACAAAACAATAAGCAGGTAACATCAAATCGATAGATTCCCTCCCCAAACTAAAACGAAACATTGTCCTCAATGTTTAAGGCGGGTCTCTACGCAAATCTAAACGTGAATCGATAATGATGAAAGGATATCGGATTTCCCCAAACTAATTTCAAACAAAGGATAGGAAGCTCGAGTGAAACGGGATACAACACCGAACACGAGAGGCTACAAAAATTTGTTGGTTCAATCCTACAAAAATCACAACAAACAACAAACACAAAGAACGGAAGAGGCTAGCCTCTACACATCACAACACATTATTTATTAGAAAATAGAAAGAAGAAAGAAAAGGATAAGCATGGGGTGAACTCCCACGAAGCGGCTTGTTTTTGTTCATCGAGTCTGCCAAGCTCCTTTTGACTCGATCCTGGAATTCATTCGTCCTTTGGGGAGGACGCAACATTAGAACAAGAAACTTCCATGATTAAATGCCACCAGCTCTAGATAAGAAAAAGGAATGGTGATGATTGCAGGGTCAAAATTGGTTGTCTTCACTTCGAAGGAGAGATAATGAAGTAATAAGTGAATGAGGTCAAATCTGAAACAAGGGTGGGAAGGGTGGGTAAAATATCGGCCATAAAATCATGAGGTTTAGAAACACCCTTAAACACTTTGGTTATCAAAATACCCGCTTTGGGTTCAAGACATTTCTCAACATCTGGTGGTTCTAGTGGAGGACGAGGAGATGATGGGTTGTCTTGATGATCAAGGTTAGGTAACTCATTATCTTCATCTTCGGAATCATCATTCTCCACTCCTGGTGGAATTAAATCATCTGGAATGAGGAAAATATCGATCTCTTCTTGAACGGGTTCACTATCCTCAACGGGGATAGGAGATACGGGAAGAGACTCGATAATTGAACTTTGATTAGCATGAACATTTTCCTGTGACCGGGAAGTTGAAATCTCACAAAGCACAGTCATAAGAGTAAGATAATCCTCATGTTCACTAGAAATCCTTGAAGGAAGTGTAATAAGTTCACCGGCGAACTCATGGTGAAGAGGATCACTCCTTGGAGAAAAAGTAATCGAGGATTCATTTTGTTCTGGTTCATGATCGGAAATCACTTCGGGAGCGAGATTATGGGTGGTATCATCACTAAGCAGATTCTCAAGAAAAATTACGTCTCCTTCTGAATCGAAATAACCTTCCTCAAAATTAGAAGAAACTTCCATGGCTAGAAAAGCATCGATCTCATCAATATCGTCTTCTGGAGCGAAACACTCAACCTTATCGGACAAAGGTGTGTTAAGTAAAACTGGCTCATCGGAATCTAAAACATTGGAGTTCTTGTTTTCAACATCTTCATCCATCTCGTTAAAGAGAGGATTTACGTTGCTAGAGGTGAAGTTGTCATCAAATTCGAAAAGAGGGTTTGAATAAACTTGAAAATGAACATCTTTTTTAAGAAGAGTGAGTTCATCGGCGAACTCCTCAAGATTATCACTAGTCTTCACCGGAGAAGAACTAGGAGGAAGAGCATCGGAATGATTAGTGGTACTGCCACTAAATGGCTCATCTTTTGAAAAATCAATGATAGAAATAGCGTGAGCAAATTGCTTATTCTTGCTTTTCTCAGATTTTTCAGCATAAGACAAGTCATCGCTTTCTACTGTATTGTTAATTTCTTCATATTAGATCAATGAGAGCTTTTGCAGTGCGAAGGAAAGGTCTCCCTAAAATAATAGGCACTCTCGGGTCTGGTTCAAAATTAACCACAACAAAATCAGCAAGAAAAGTGAAACCATCAACTCTAACTACAACATCCTCGGCTATGCCCATTGGGTGCGTAATGGAACGATTGGCAAGCTCGAGTGTCATTCGAGTGGGAGTCAAAGCTCCAAGCCCAAGTTGCTTGTAGATAGAATGAGGCAAAAGATTTATGCTAGCTCCGGAATCGGCTAAAGCATTAGTCCTATCAAGCTCTTGTAAAGCACATGGAATAAGAAATTTTCCCGGATCTTCGAGTTTCTCGGGAACTTTGTTCATGATGATAGCAGAACATTCAGCATTCACGGTTGTAATGGCGATCTCCTCAAGTTTCTCTTTGTTCCTTAGCAACGAGCTTAACCATTTGTTGAATTTCGGCATTTCGACGAGAGCATCTTTCAATCCAATCTCTAAACGGAGTTGTTTGAACATCTTTAAGAACCTACTATGTTGAGCACTTGGTTTATCGTTCTCTCTCACTTTCATCCTCTCGGGATATGGAAGTTTAGGTTGATACGACGTTGGTTTTGGAGAATTAGGCTCTTGAATTTCAATGTTAACGGTTTTCTTAGCTTTTGGTTTTGGGATTTCAATGAAAATGGAATCTTCTTCCTCTGGAGGTGGGACTTGTGCGGTACTTTCTAAACTTGGTTTTTGCACTTTGTCCATTGACGTCTCCGGGTTTTGTTCGGGTTCCTTTAGAGGAGTAGAAACAACGGGTGTAGGAGTCGAAGGTCCTTCACAAGTTTTACCACTTCGTGTGGTGATAGCATTGACATGCTCACGAGGGTTAGTTACGGTTTGACTTGGAAGAGTACCTGAATTCGAAGATGAAGCGGTGTTGGAAGTTATGAACTTAGAAAGCATTTTCGTTAAATTTGTCATCTGGTTTTGTAAACCCTGGCCTTGATTTTGCATATTCCGTAACACATCATCATTAGCCTTGACATAATTCTCGAAATCGGTCTTTGAAACGCCTTGCATTTGTTGAGGAGGATCTTGATAAACTGGTGGTTGAATCGTTGGAGGTTGATATGGTGGGGTTTGATAAATAGCTCCTTGATTGTTTTGACGGTTTTAGTTGAAATTGCC